>JABCKD010000720.1:0-10404 GCA_013186415.1 Fusarium sp. NRRL 66088 | reverse complement strand
CTGGACAGCTACGTACCTGGTCTCTATATACCCTCTTCACCCCTCTCCCCCTTTTCCTGGATATACCAACTGCTATTTGCTACCGATGATTCCCTGGAACCAACCAACTGGACCTGACCTGACCTGACCTGGCCTGACCTTGGAGACGCATATCTTTGGATCTTTTTTTGACCTCTTTTTGATAACGACCTTTGCATTATGGATGGGCCTGCCCTGGATGACGACCTCATCGACTTACGCACCGTTATTTACCTTGCCATACGGATGAGACATGCTGCATACGTTTTACACTGGACTGGGACACGGCGCTGGGTGGGAAAAAAAAGGAAGAGGGACCATCCCTCGACCTGGTGGAACTTGTGGGTGGTGTTGCACTGTCATGATGAATGCACAACGAAGCATGTCATACGTGACTTGTCCTTGCTGTCCGGATCGGCCTCGAGCGGGAGTATTTTGTGTTTTCGTTGCTTCCTGGATCTGGCTGGTTCTTGCTCCTTACCTCCCTCCAATGTCTCTTTGGCTCCCCGGATTCTTCGATGTGACCCATCGTCGAGAACGCGGTGTTTGTCTTTTGAACAAAAGAAATAATAGATTGGCAGAGGCCGGAACCCGGACAGCAAGGTGAGTTCGAACAAGAGCTTGTATATATTAGCCAGCCCTCTCTCAAAGGATCTCTTTTTGCTCCCTCCCTCTCCTCCTGCTCCCTCTTTCTTTCTCTTCACTTCCATTGATGGAACTCACCATGGACTCTTTAACATCCATCTTTCTTGACATCTCAGTTTGAACCACACAGAGAAACTGACTCGACAGACTTTACTCTCCAGCTAGGCGCTACTTCTACTTCCTGGACAATGGACTCGGGATCTCTCTGGATCAAGTCAATCTTGACAACCACCCGTTCTCCAGATTCCAATGGACAAGGACCGTCTTCAGGAGCACGCCTCTCTCTTCACCCTACCGCCTTTCCTGGGCATCACTTCGCTTTGCTATTGGCCGCTTGTTCTCTTTGGACAACCATGACCTCACCCGAGGCTGGTTTTCGTTCGTCACCGACGATACTAGCTCTCAATTGCAACCGCGTTGAGCAGCATGGGAAACCAAACAAAAACACAATGATGACTATCAAGCCATTGCAAAGGAGTCAAGGTAACGTGCAAGCCAAACACATGGTGTGACTTCAAAAACCCACCGTCAACTTGGTCTCTTTTCCTGTCTGAATAATCACCGGACTGCATATTGCTCCTGTCTGCGACGTTTTGTCGTCATCGTTGCTATCTGCATTCTGCGGGATTCAGCCCGGTCCTTGCACCATTGGCTCAACCCTTCCAGGACTTTTGCTTGAGAAGGTGTCAACTTGCTTGTTACATCGTTTGACCTATGGCAACTGTGATACTTCGACAATGTTTCGGTTTCGGTCCTTGCAACATGACCTCTTTTTTCCTGGTGCTTCGACAATATCAACACTTGTGTGCATCATCAATCTTGAGGACGACAAACCTGGTTCAGCATGTACACCAACTATACTGGAAACTCTTTAATCTGGCTCTGAGGAACAACCTGGTCTTGACGATGCGGATGCTTGGGTCCTTTTTTTTTCTTTCCTTTTCACTTCTGGGATGATGAATGTTTTATGTGGATGGCTCAGGGAAGGGTATATGTGGATGGGTATGGATGGGTATGATCATGGTCTCTCTGGTGGTTGGTTTCTTATGTGGTCTTGTTCCATTTTCTGGTATTCTCTGACCTTGGATCCGTGGATATTTCCTGTTTTGGACCTTTTTATTGTTTCTTTTTTTTTCCTGTTGTCTTTTTTTAATCGCTGTTCTTGTCTACCTTTTTTTGACCATGGCCCGGACTGGACGACTGGAGTTTATGGTTTAGGGATCTATCTTTCTTGTCTGGATGGAGTGGAGTGGTGTGTGTGTTTTTACATGTCGTCTTGAGATTGCGTCTTGACTTGGCTTGAGTACTACTTATCATTGTGCATTGCAAAAGTCTGTCTGTCATTCGAATACAAAGTGTTGGCAACCTGGTCAACCAGCCATTGAGCCCCCCTATTCATCCCATTGTTCCATTGAAAGCGCACAAAAGATCCATTTCAACCAAATTTCAATTCCATCTCCATCAAATCACTCGGTCCATCACAACCACAGCTTACCATCCATCACTTGCCTCGACCAGCCTTGTCACTCCCATCTCATCAGTTCCACTCTTGTCGACATCCGTCCTCAGTGGTCACGGGGGTCACGGGGGTCGCGGAATTGGCGGGATTCGCGAGATGGGTTCATCAAAGGGTTGGTCACGACCGGACGACGGTCACGGCCACGGCCACGGCGACGGTACGGGTGGTGCGCGTGAAGGCGCTGATGGATGCAATGCGCCGTATGATGATGTCTCGGGAGCAGGTGAGGTCGGGGAGGGGGAGGGGGTGGCTCGAGGACGCCATCCTCGAGAAGCGTATCAATGACATCGTAGACCCAACGCTCCCCGCGGCGAAGGGCCTCATTCGGGGGGTCAGACTCCGTGGGACAGTATGGGACACCCAGGCCATCAATCAGGATGCGGACACGATTCATGTCATGGGCAGCAACCGACCCAACTGGCTTGCTATCATGAACTGCGGCCAGCTGTTGAATAGAGCTGACGGTGTCGGTCATGGCAATCATTGTAGGCTGGTCAAGGCCCGGGAGATGAAGGACGTGGAAGAAGAAGCCCAGGGCCGGCTGAGGGCCGGTGGAAACAAAGAGTTTGTGGTGGCCGCGGGGGGCCTCCACATGAAAGACCTGAAAAGGAGTTGGCTCAGGCTCAGGCTGCGAGGTGGCAGTGGAAGGAGTAGACAGGGGAGAAGCTGAGGAGAGAGTTGGCGAAGTGGAAACAGAGGTATCGGAGGAAGAAGGATAATCGACAGAAAACATCATGGTGATAGATTGGTGATAGATGGTGGTGAAGATCTGAGTAGAGTAGAGTAGAGTAGAGTAGTGCTTGTTGTGTCTTGTCGTTGTTGGTTCTTGGTTGAGGACGAGGAGCCATGAGAGAAGAGGGGACAAGCCCTAGATATAGTCATTGGCAACCCAAGCAACTCTGGGGATGTCCAGGTGGTACCGACGAGAACACGACAACTTCAAAGATAGCTAGTCAATTCCGCGACAGGCTCACCCGAACGGCCTGCACAACTCTGTTGATATCACAGTAACCGTGGTCGTGGCGATGGCCGGCCTCGGTTCGCTCGCAAGCCTGGTGCCATACGGGACTAGGTTTCGGAGGCTGTAGGTGCCCGTGAGCTGGATGTGTGCAGCCGCTGCTGTCCGGGATGCCTCCTTGTTTTGGTCCCGACCTCCGATGGTGATGATGAGTACAGTGTTGAAATTAGACCTGGTCTTGAGGGAGCAAACGGAACGGTGTGTACGGTGCTCGTCGGAAGGTCCGCGTGGAGCCGGAGTTTGTGATCGAAGAAACTGAGGCAACAACGGCGACGGGCATGATGCGTATTGGCCATGATTGACGTTTGAGCCTCTTGGATTCGCGTATTCAGATCACTGTCAGTATCTCTCCATCGTTCTTGAGTATCCCTATGACATCAGTGAGGTATTGAAAGGACATGATCTCGCACACTGGGCGGGATTTTCCCCCTCATGGTCTTGTAACACAAGGCTGCATGAATCAGGGCGTGACCTCAGTCAGGGACGTACGTACCTCTGCAGGCGCTCGGATAGATTACTAGCATGAGCCCTATCCCGGTCATGGAGAGATTCTGCACGTATGAGGGCGCATATTGGCGTTTTGGGGGTACAAGTGCGACAGAGTCGAAGCGCAGAGCCTGTGGGCAGCCTAGCAGCCTTGCAAGGGGGGGGAGGTTGGGACGGATGCCTCTTCTGTACGGAGAAGACGTTTCGATCCGTTTGTCAGTTGCCAAGTCATCTTTAGACGCTTATGCTCGGAGTGTCAGCGAGACGGGTGGCTGCGTGGGTGCAATCAAGCATGAGCAAGTTTTTGTCGAGAATGTCGAGTCGTTGACGAACACGTCAGATTGGGCTGAGGATGGAGGGGGAGCTTCTTGTCCGTGCTGGCTGTTGCGGATAGGATAGAAAGAGATTGGATGTGAGAAGTTGTTTGTGTGTATGTCTTGGAGTTGTGGCGCTGCAGCCAACCAGGGTCTAACCACAGTATCCGAACAGAATGTGAACTGGAGGGAACTAGCATCAACGAGAATACGAGACTCTGAGACATGAAAATAGATTGCGTATCGTTTTCGAGTACTAGTGGGAGAACAGGGGATGAAGGAAGACAGACAATGGAGGGGAGAGGGAGGGGGAGAGGAGAGGAGAGAGGGAGCCCGATGATCCATGATAGGAGACACGAAAACAACCAATTATTTTCAAGGTATGAGCAGTTGGCTGCAAGGCATCCCATTCGACTAGGTTGCCTACCTAATGCAGTTGCCTCATATAGGCCGACTGCATCTTGCAGCAGCAGTAGCAGCAGCACAGCCCAGCACAGCATAGTTTCCCCGGATGGGAAAGAGCCACGCACGCTCTGGTGTAACTGCAGCTTCCCGTCTCGTTTCCGACCACGTACCTACTTTCATCAAGTAAGTAGGTATCGACCTATCTGGCAGGTGACACCTACCTGCCTTCCATTCATTCCCCGCTCCTGAGCCCTCAAGCGGGCGCCGACATTAGATGGATTGGATTGCTTCATTCTTGACCGAAACAACATCCATGACAGACCGACACATGACACAGTACCGAACGCTAGGATACCGAAACTCGCAGGAAACTGGAGACACAAGCTCATTCATTCGTTCCTTCATCTATTATCAACCCGAATAACTCAGTACTTCAGTCCAATCAGCTTCTTGATGTTGTTCCTGGCCGTTATCAACGCAATCACACCAAACCTCGTCGTCTTCGCCTTCCACCCCTCCTTGATGGGCAGTCTCTCCTCCAAGAAGAACGCCCTGGCATAGTCACACGGGAGCTCACTTCCGTTTCCGATGACGTTGAGAACCAGCGCAATCTCGGCACACGAGAGGTCATGCTCGAACGCTCCATACAGACAACCCGGGTTGTCGGCCTTCTGTCTCTCGATACGTCTCTTGCGCAGGTCACCAAGGTCCTGAGCCGTGATAGTCTTGCCGTCCTTTGCAGAGGCGAGAAGGTCCTCGATGAGGTCCTTCTGAGGGGTTCGGTTGTCGCCTTGCTGATGATCGCGTCGTGTAAGAGAAATGTCGTGCTCCACAACATTGGGCAGAGCCAGCTGATCCAGGTTCAGAACTCTATGACCCTCGGCGTCCTCTTGACCGGGCGTCCGCATGCCGAACTTTCCAAAAACAGACCACGGG
Source organism: Fusarium sp. NRRL 66088 (assembly GCA_013186415.1). NCBI lineage: Eukaryota > Fungi > Ascomycota > Sordariomycetes > Hypocreales > Nectriaceae > Fusarium > Fusarium sp. NRRL 66088. Next base: position 5,063 of record JABCKD010000720.1, on the reverse strand, counting down.
TTGCGGATTGTGTGCCAAGCGCTTTGCAGAAACGTTCGCTGAGGAACAGGGTCGTTGTGGAACTTTGACGGCGCCCGCTCATTGAAGATGGGATTGGCAAAGACGGCGCCCAGGGCCTTGGACAGGCCGACAGCATCCATGCCGGCGAGTACTTCTTCAACTCGCACGTTACGACCATCGCGAGGGAGGTAGCCATGATTTGCGAGACTGTTGATCAGAGGGCAAGGACCTCGCAGGTCACTAGGCCGGGAAGGAGCATAGGTTCCCTTGGCGAGCTGTTCGGAAGCTTGATCTGCCATGGCTTCTTGCTGGATGAATACCAAAGATGAGAGATCAAAGAGAAAGATAAATGTGCGAGAAGAGGGGAAGGCGATGCTTCACCTCCCACAACTCCTCACCTCTTGGGCTACCACACCGTACCATGGATGCCAGCCACCTGGAAGCACCGTTGGCTGTGCGTGCCGAGAATGCGACGCATTTACAGGTCGGCACGATGTGGCACAACGTCTTGCTGTGTCTCGAGCACATGAGCTTACGCCCAGTCGCAGATGAGGTCTCAGATCCCACAGCACTGTAGGCGAGCCTGACGGCTCAGCGACCTATGGGATGCAGCGAATTGTCAAGCGGCCTTTCGATAGACGCCGGCAGATGCATGCCTAGCCTGGCTCAACTGGGGATGGAGGCCGTCTCAGCTGCAGCTGAATGTTTGTCTGACATGGGGAGCCACAATAACCGACCTTCACGGGCTGCAAAAGTCCACCGCAGAGCAGCTTGTTTGTCTAGAGATGTCGAGTTGAGGGGACCCTGGCTTGGAACTGAGACATGTTGCGCTCAGATGGGCTCACTCTCAACTCTAACCTTTCTCTTGCCTCAAGACTTGCATTCATGCATCAGCCTGGGCCTAAAGCTATCGGTACATGGGTTTCCTTTCAACGCTGTCAGCCATGGCGTCATTGTTCTCCTCACCACATTCATGATGCGACTGAAACTGAGCACGACGGATCTATGCATGGATGGCTCCTACCACGCCCAAGCGAGCATCGACACTGACAGTCCTGCTTCAAGAATTTACACGGAGTAACCAAAACCAAGACAGTTTCTATCCCGACAATGTTCCCGTCTTACATGGTCTTTAGCCTATGGTGGTACCTCCCATGCCATTGGACTGATACTGATGATCTGACAGGGAAGCAGACAGGTGACACTTGGCCTCGGTCCTTTCCAACACCTCAATCATGGAAATTGGAAATAGTCACTGAGTGTCTTTGCGTCTCTTTGGACAACCGCATCCATAATGACTATGCTACATGAGAACGACTACCTTGACCGGTGTATCCTCTGCCGTCTCGTTTTGAACCAAGGGGAAGAAATAGCGATCAATGCGCTGGATGAGATTGGTGACGACGTCTGGTACGACGACGTTGTACGCACCCACCCCCAAAGCGATAAGCGATTCCAACGCTACGATCGAAGGAATAGATTACTCCGTTTCCAGCCAGAGAAGCTCTTGCTTGCCCTTCACAAAGACTGCCGACGGCTTATATCCCCAACATCAATCCAGGGCCTGCTCAAAGTCCTCGCTCCTAGCTTCGAGCCTCTGCCGACACATGAGAAGCACAGGATGAAATGGGCTTGCGAGTCTCTCGCTGACAGACTGTCGAGCTGGGCTTCCCAAGCTGGTGAGAAGGGTCGAGAGCTGGCTGGCCACACCAACGTAATGCTCATGATAGCCGAGTACCTTCTCTCCGAGTACTTGACCCTGGATGCGGAGAAGTCTTTGCTACCCGAGGAGATAGCGGAGCCTTACTTCATTGCCTCGGAGCCTGTGTGGGGAAGTTTCAATGATTTTCAAAGTGTCAGGTACGTCGGGTTATTGTCTAACCAAAAGGATCCTTTGCACGACGTAGCCATCTACAACCCCCGAGATGGCAAGATTGCCGACGTCGTATACACGGCACAGAACTGCCTCGGGGTTGTCAAGGTTATCTTTGCACACTCATCAGAGCTAATCGAAGTCGACGAAACTCCGGGTGTTTGGTGGAGGACATTTGCCATTAACCACATAGACCCTCGTCTGTATGCAGAGTTTGACGTGAGATACCGCTACCCAGCTAAGTGAAGCAGGACTTTCTGACTCGAAATAGGGGGTAAAGCTACGTTGGATAGGCCATGGTAGAATGAAAGGCCCCTGGCGTCCATGGGAAGTTGGCGAGCAGCGCGGCTGCCTTGACGGCGAGACGGCATGGCCAGTTCCTCATCAGCCTGTTTGCAAACCATTGCGCTCTGAGATGTACTCGGGAAACTCATATAGCTTCCCCGAAGCTATGTCGTCCTTTGTCTGCAATGGACAGAATGTCGTGGGCTACTCTGCATGTGTGTCTGGTCTGGGGCGCGTTTTGGTCAGCATCCACGCCCATGAAACCTGGCAGGATACAACTATGTACGACACCGAGCCTGACGATGACTCGACTTGGCTGTTTATGCCGGTAGAGGACGGTGAAGTTGTGACTGAAATCTGGGAGGGCATGGCGCGAGACGCGTACCTCTGGTCCGTACGGGTGAGTTTGCTTTTCTGGATCTGCCCAACTTGACAACACTGACGATATGATTAGGTGAAGACGAACAAGGACCGAATCTTCCGCACAGAAGATGCCCCGCGCCGCCCTTACGACAGTATTACCTGGAAATTGGTTGACAGGCTCAAGAACGAACCCAGCCGAGTCTTCTTTCAGTGCTGGAGACTGCACGGCATCAGCCATCTGGCCTTTGAGAGTCCTAAACCAAATGGAGAAGGTGATGTTGGGAGTATCCGTGCAGGAGAGCCTCTCATTCCCAAGCCGGTTAAAAGCATTGGCGAACATGTGCTTTTCACATCTGCAGTGCTCAAAGGCGTGATCAAGATAACGCCTTGCAGACATACGGATAAACCTGGCATCTCGGGGATGCTCTTGACATATGCTGACGGTCACCGGGAGAGTTTGGGCGAAGTTCGACTCAATGGGCTCCAAGAGCCCGTTGAGACAGATGAGCGGGACACGATGTGGCTCGGTTTCAAGCACGACGATGTACGAACGGAGCATGCCTGCCCTTATGTGGCCGAGATGGCATTTGAACCTTTGGCCATGCCCTCCGAGGATGTTCTTGTGGTACCGTTTCGCGGGCGGTTGGACTGGTGGTCGTCTTGCTATCAGGACTACTTGATCTCTGGGGATCAGGCGAGTCCACAGCCGGTTTCCACGTCGCCACGCGATTGAGGTTGTCATTGAACTTGACGAGTTTGCAGAACAGATGAAGGAGACCTTGCACCCGTTATTTCACAGGCCGGCGTGGAGTGAGTACACCCATCTTGCTTGATCCAAACTCTGAGCACGTGGGGTTTCAAGTTGATGACATTCGAGTTGGACAATGGCTTGGCTGTTCATGACACAAGGGCTCTTTGCCATGTGGTCTTTGAAGACACTTTCTGTACATGCGTCAGGAGACTCTCTCGGGGGGATTCATGGTGAAGCTTCTTTCAGTGTGGCAATTCGATTCGCCCTTTGGTAAGCGATGGGGATGCGCTTGTGCACAGTCGAACTGACGTTCTTGCCTTGATGGAAGATTATTTTAGGAAACTCTGAAGCTGAAGATCTCTAGGCACGAGGCTCTCGAGATGTCATGGGAAAGCCTTGGAGCGACGGTTTCAATGCCGACTCGGTAACAACAACGAATGCAGCTCGGATCAGACACGGGAATGAGTGAGCGACGGGACCTTTGCGAAAAGTAGAGTCTTGTCAACTCGGATGATAATGCGAGATGTGGTTGCACAGGGTTCAAAGGTGCTTGTGTCCATGTCATACATGGCTTGCGATAGTTTGGGCTGACACGGGCATCCGTGAACTTGAAATATGGCAAAGGTTCATGCAATCATGGGAGAAGTGTGGGACCGGGACAAGAGTCATTAGAGGCAAGTCATGCTATGCACCTTTGTTAAGATTGCGTGTAATTATGAAATACGTGATAACCTGTGAAAATAGGGCATCTCCAAAGTCAGCATACTCTGACCCCGGAATGACGAGACCAGTTCCCGATGGGACACTTCAAGGCTGACCACTTGGAGTTTTTCCGTCTAAGCCAAAGGCGGTGAGCCCCAAAGTCCGCACCGCACCGCAAGCATCCATCCATGGCAGGTGGGGTCATGCACATGTTTTTGTGGTGTTGGACCCTGCGATCTGACTGGATTTTTTTCTTGTCCCCTCTGACTCTTCTCTTCTGGGTTCAGGTTTCGTTGCTGTTCTGGCTTTTTTTTGCTTCAAATTTATGCATTCATCAAGTCATGCAATGCAACCCGGAGATTATCCGCAAGAGTCGGTGACAGTAGGGCACTACAACTGTTCACCTTGGGACTGTCACTCCCCTCCCCTCCCCCTCAGCTGAAGCTAATTAATAATTAGGGGACTGCTCTAGGCCCTTGCCTTGTCGCTGGAGCTGCTGCTCCATGTCTAGGGCAATGGTCCCGTCCTCTGGGGAAAAAGGCGCCTGCGCGCCGAGGCTCGCAAACCTGAACCTACTCTACCCCCGACCCCTCTAGCTGTGTGTGTACAGTGTACACTAAGCCCCTAAAATGAGGCCCCTAGAGCGATCGACCCTCCATGGGTGACCCGTGCATTGCTCGTGCTTTTCTCGTGGGAGACTCGTGGTCGTCAGCCGTCAGCCGTGGGATGCTTCGATGCGCGCGTCGGTACCTGCTTGGGGCGGGTAATATTGGGCATTCCCCAAGTAACATGGCGGTACCTAGACGGGAATTTTGTTCCTTTCTTTCAATGGGTGTGTGCCTGACTCAACTCTGGTCGTTGAGTGGAAGAAAAAACCCTTGCATTGAGTGGCACATTTTGCTTGGATCTATTTCCCAGCCGCTCCTGCCTTGGCGTCGCTAGTCACCGTGACTGTTGTTTAGCACTGCTACTGCGACAGACTTGTTGTTGATTGCTCCTGGGGTTGGCTCGGGCTGTCATTGTTGGTTGTTATTGATTGCCAGCTGCTCCTGCCTGTTCCTGCTGCCACATTCCGTTGCTGCATCTGGC
>JABCKD010000718.1:0-22069 GCA_013186415.1 Fusarium sp. NRRL 66088 | reverse complement strand
CAATACGAGTAAACAAAGGGAGGTGGACGGAGGGCAAATACATCAATCGGAAAGTGGAAAACTCGACCGATATGAGACGCGACTACATGAAACACTTGCCGTTGAAAAGATTGTGCCATTTTACGTGTTGGAGCCGCTTTCTTATCTAGGGGGGTCGTGATGTGGGTGGGGGATCCGGGGGGGAGGCTTGCGTAATGTAATACGAAAGGATGGAGGGGGACACGGACCCCAAATTCTTTTAATCGGAAGGATTTTCTTTTACTAAAAATGAGCAATAAAGAAGATTTCATCTTTTATTTCTTTCTTCTTTTTGTTTAAAATTCTAGAAAAATGAAGGTCGGAGTTAATGGCGGCTGTTGAGTTGCAGAGACATTGACTCACGTCGTTCGTTTTTATCCAAGCACTACAGCAGCAGCAGCAGCAATCTTTTGAAACATTTCTTTCAAGCTCGCCAAGACCCTTGGCGCCCGTCATTTTCGGATCGCTGAGCGACTTTGTATAATGATACCTCCAACGACCGGCGCATTCTAAAGCATAACGCATTCATTCTTTTCACTTTTATTATATCATCATGTTTTTACCATTGGAAGACAGCAAGAGCGCCGCATGGGCCAATGTCCTAGCCTCTAGACGCCATCTCGTCAAAATAACCGCCATCCTCATCGCCACCATTTTCGCCCTCTCACTCTGGATATTTTCTTCAGATTTATCTTATACATATCAAAGAATCACAGCACCGAAGTTCAAGCCCGAACTTTCTAGCTCGAGCAATGCGACAACAAGTACATATGAGGCGGAATCACCACAGTTCACTGGTCCTACCTCTCAGGTGGCAGATTTCTGGAGTCGATTGTCAAATGAACTTTACAAGGCGCAACCAAAAGGTGATGAGATTGTCTCGCCGAGACCACTTGATCCGGAACAATTCAGTCCTCAAGGATCCAAGGCTCAGATCGACATTGATGTTCTCGAGTTACCTACCGAACAGTTCGAGTCGTTAAAGCAGACACACCATGATTACGTTCAAAGTCTTCGATATCTCGCCCCCGATTTACCATTTGTTCCCGACACTCGTGGCGTGGTCATCACCGCAAGTGGCGCCAACTTTGGCATCGCAGCCACAGCTGTGCTGATGCTGCGCCATGTCGGCTCAAAGCTCCCTGTACAACTTTTCTTGGACTCGGCCAGCGAGTACGAACGCAAGCTATGTAACACGTCACTCGCCGCGCTGGATGTGCAATGCCTTAATATGGACGACTTCTTGCACGTGCCAAAGTCTGCCAACTACACCACACCGCATTTCGAAAAGTTCGAATTCAAGGCTTTTGCCCTCATCTTCTCCAGCTTTCAGAATATCCTATTCCTGGACTCTGACGCCTTTCCTATTCGAAAACCTGACTACCTCTTTGACGTGGAACCTTACAAGAGCCATGGTCTGGTGACATGGCCCGACTTTTGGCTTCCTACGATATCGCCTCTTTTCTACGAGATTGCAGAGGCACAGATGCCTAACAGGACTATCAAGTCGCGAGCTTCCGAGTCTGGAATTATGTTGTATGACAAGGCACGACATGCCGACAGCCTCTTGTTGGCAGCTTACTACAACTTTTACGGAAAGTACTATTACCAACTTCACTCACAAGGAGCATGGGGATCAGGCGACAAGGAGACCTTCACACAGGGCGCCGTAGTCCTCGGGAACCCCTTCTGGCAGGTGAAGCAAAACGCAATGATGCTCACCTCTGGAGAAATCCACTACGGGAGCGGAATATGGCAAGCAGATCCCGAAATCGACTGGAAAAGCAACCAGAAGAAACCCGCAAAACGAGAAATACCCATCACGACAACCATGTTCGCGCACCTAAACAGAGTCAAATTCGACACGAGACGACTCAACGCCTTACTAGACGAGATATCTGAAACGAAAGAGGGGGAGAAGGAGGAGTGGTCGAGGATATGGGGTCCTGATTACAATTTGGTTGTGAAAAAGGCGGGTTATGATCTTGAAAAGGTCATTTGGGAGGAGGCTATCAAGGCTAATTGTGATCACTCTCTTTTGGATGAGTGTGAGAGGATTCGGAATTATTACGATGCGGTGTTTGGGCAGGACGCCTGATTTGAACCGGAAATACCCATGGCTGTGTAAAAGCCAAATGTTATTACTATGTTACATGTATTATATCCAATGTCAAAAGAAACATTTACGATAATCCTGCTAGTCTTAGGAAGGCTGGGTTCTTGAGAACCCTCATGCCACCTTTCAGTGTCGTGATATCACTGCCTCCCTCGTCCAGCTCTCTGTCAAACCTTCCCATCGCCATTTCAACCAAGAACTTTCCAAGCGGTTCAGTCGGAGCGTCAAGAGACGGAAACGTCATTCGAATAGGAGGACCGAGAACAGCTCTGGCACTGTTATGAAAGAAGCCTTGATCAGGGACATACGGCTTGATAGAGGCATGGTCTCTTTCACTGACGACTCCTGGTCCTACCGCCTCTGTGATGAGACGAGGGTAGACACTGCGCATCTCGGAGAGCAGAAGCTCAGTCTCACCCTTGACGCGGGCGTATCGGTTCGTGAATGGTCCGGGGTTTTGTGTTGAGCTGTGTCCAGAGACGAAGATGAAGCGGAAGGGTTCATCGTGGGGTGCAAGGTCAGCGAAAGCTTTGGCACCAGCTAGAGGGAAGTCTTTCGTGATCTTGACGTATTCACTATAAAATGTCAGTGAGAATATTTTAAGACCATCTAATAGAGGACCTACTCCTTAGAGACCTTGGTCTGGCTGACTCCAAGAGCCCACACAGCACCATTGGCACCCTGCAGTTGGCTAAGCACATTACGCCCGTAATGGGAGAAGTCGGTATGGATTATGACGTTGACTCTCGGGTCATTGGCATTTTCGGCCATGGCGACGGGTCTTCGACTGAGGATTGAGATTTTGGTAATGTCCTTCATTTTAAGCATGGCGTCAAGTACGCCGGAGCCGATCAGGCCCGTGGCCCCAGTGAGGATGAGATGCATGTTGGATGGGGTAGAGCAGGAGTGACGCATGGAATGAAATTGGTCGAAAATAACAGAGAAGTAGTATTTATACTTGTCGATTAATAGAAAAGAAAATGTTTTGTCTACTCGGTAGCCATTGTCCTCTCTCTCAGCCGCATCGTGCGTCCATGTCAGCCGTTTTTGCCCAATTTGGACATGGCGCGTCAGCAACAAGCAGAGTCAATACTACCACGGTGTTAACGGGCTTCATCTTACGGATTCAGAGGCCCAGATAAGCCGGCGTCTTTAAATTATCCGACACGATTCCAGAATTAGTTCACCATCTGGCCGCTTAAGCAATATCCTCAGAGGTTTATACCTACAGCGTACATAGCCTTCACAAGAGCGCCGTAAGCTCCCCAAGCTATGGCTACGGCTACCACTATCAGATAACAGATGGAGACGATCAAGTTAAAGGTGAAAGTCATGTTCACTGCGAGATGGATGCATAAATCTTCAAGTTTATTCTTCTTGTTCCTTTTTTCTTTCTTTTCCATCTCAACGTACTTTCTGCTAGCCAAACTCCTCAATGTCTACCTCAGTCTACCTTCTTCAACGCCTTCTCGGACTCTGCACTCAGCTTCTCAGCCCGATGGCTCACCAGTCCAACAAACTTCAACATGTCAATAGTCGGGCTGTATTTATTAGCAACGATCAAGGTCAATGACTCGTCGCCATGTACTTACTTGTCAAACTTGGACGCCCAACGATCAAAAGCCATCAGTGAAAAGGTTGTGGTCAAGTAGATGCCGATACCATGAGGATAGCTCCCTTCATATATACCCATGAGAATACCACCAACCACGCCAAGGGAGTATCTTTGCTGGGGGGTGTTGATGCCAGCGAATTTGCCAGACCAGAAAATAAGTAACCGCACCCAAACAAAACTAGCAAGCATCTTGATGCTTGCTCGATGCCACTCAGTTAATCCTGAGTACATAGCAAGACCTGAAGCAAGCACACGCATGAATGCCATGCTTTGAAAAGACGCACGGCTCAACTCAAGAGTCAACCTGGGTATGAACCGCATCCTCTCAGTCATGACAAGACTTGTAATAGTCTGTACAGCACAGAGGAAGAGGTCCATGTTATTTGCTTTCGGGTCGTGGCCGAGGTGCCATGATTTGACGTGGAAGAGGACGACTTCGATGATGGAGACGATCGTGTGAACGATGAGGAGGGAGCGGTGGTAGTGGTGGGCTTTTGGATAGCCTTTGGACTTGATCATGCGGACCATGTGAGGTAAGAAGTAGGCAAAGACGCAAAAGGTGTAGATGTGATCGAGAGGGAACTCATTGTACTTGTTGAAAATAGGCCACTCGGTGGCATTGGAGGTAGTATTGCTGTCCATGATGTCTGAGAGTTAAAGCTCTTGGTCTGAGTTTCGTCACCTAGTCTTGGGCTCTTGAGCCTTTTTGTACTCGATAGCCTGTGACTTGTTCAGCATCTCGCAAAAAGGGATACAAGCGGCGCTTCTATGTGCATTCAACCGATTTTTATGGTCAGCTTACACAGTACGTCTGTGATTGGTGGCGACGGCTTGCCACGCATTGAAGATCCCAGTAATGGCGGCCGATATACCTTGATTGGGTAATTCGCATCACCTCCCCAAGTCGGGTTGCGTATTCGATACGGTGCCGTTTACCCGACGTAACCGCTGAAGCCTCTCCACGTCAACATTTTCTTGCTCAAGGCAGTGATTAAGATAATCATGTCCTTCATAAGCAAGTAGATCGTTGCTACGGAGTAGAGGAAGCCGAAGTGATGTGATGGAGGTTTCTGACTACAGCTCCCTCGGCAGTGTCCTGCCTCAGTGAAGACAGCGCTAAGCTAGAGGTGCAAGGTTTAGTGGACACTGTCTCAAACCTCTGGGGGCTATGATCTGTGAACCGTTCGTCTGATGACCCCCCTGCCGGGTCAGTTGTTGGTTCCTCGCAACTGCTTATCCGTTCTTGGTTTGGTCTGTAGAGTCTCTTGTCAGATACTACCACGGATCTAGAGCGAATGCAACCTCGGAAAGAGCACAATGCAGTGAGAAATGGATAATTCGTAATATCAGATACTTAATTGCCCAATTGAACCCGAAGAGCCCGAAAAGTGAGGTATGAGGTCAAGGTGGTGGATGAAAACTAACACTACCTACTCCATGACGGAGCTGACTGCACAGCCGAACAACCGCCAACTTAGCTCTTATACCATGAGCTAAAACCTGGATGCACTAATATCTCAAACTGACTCTGTAAACCTTGATATGCTTTTTACCTTGAAGGCTGACATCACCGGCTGCGGGCAGTGCTTTGTTAGTCGGCTTGGTGCTTACTATATATTCCTCTTCGCTCATCGCTTCCAACAAGCAAAATGAATTAAATCTGACTAAAGGTACTTTTTGAGGGTCGCCTCTTTTTGATACAAAAACATGCACATCGAGGAACTGGTGCTGGTCATTTAAACAAATAGGTTACACAAAGTATTCCTACATTAATCTATTATCTAATTCTCTCTTCTGTCTTGAAGAAGCTGTAGCCACTAAAAGGAAGAATTCCTCTTGCTACGATGCACTCACATGACATCTTCTCTCTTGTCCGGAAGAGCGGGGATGTTGTGCGGGGGCTGGAGGATCTTAGCTCCTACATGGCAGGCGAGGCATAAACTTCACCGACTCTCTAAATACCGATTATTCCAGAGAAATTCATTGGTTCCATAGGTCTTGCTAGTCTGATCTTGTTTCAATCTGTTATCGAAATGGACGACGGTGATGAGTCAACTAGGGCAAACACGCAGAGACCCGTCCTGTTTTTGTGAGCACGCGTCGATACATGTCGGGACTTGGTCTAACAGTTATAGTGACATTGATAATTGCTTATACTCTCGAGGCAAGTTATCATCTCCCATATCTGTCACCGGCCACTGACCACCCTCTGTAGATCTTGGGGTACAAGACTTGTTACCAGCCCTAATGAACGCCTACTTCGAGAAACTTCTCAGCCTGCCCAAAGAAGAAGCCGCCCGACTCCAAAGAGAATACTCCCGGCAATACGGCCAAGCACTTCAAGGCCTAGTGCGTCATCACCAGATCGATCCTCTGGATTACAACGCCCAGGTCGACGATGCTCTTCCGTTGGAGGACTTGATCAAGCCAGACCCGCTACTACGGCAGTTCCTAGAAAGCATCGATACTTCCAAGGTTAAATTATGGCTTCTTACGAATGCATACGTTAACCATGCTACGCGGGTTATTAGATTACTAGGGGTTGATGATCTCTTTGAAGGGCTGACTTATTGTGACTATGGGCAAGTCCCGCTAGTCTGTAAGCCACATGAAGACATGTTTCGAAAGGCCATGAAGGAATCAGGTGTCTCAGACGTTGAGAACTGCTATTTTATCGGTAAGCATAGAGTGGGAAGTGTAAGAGTGCCGCTGACATGATAACGTAGATGACTCCCATAGCAACTGCTGTGGGGCGCAGAAGGCTGGCTGGACAGCTATTCATTACTTGGAGAAAGACTTGGCAGAGCCTTCTGAACCTGCTGGGCAGTACTGTATTCGTAATTTGGAACAATTGCGGGATGTGTTGCCGCAGTTCTTCAAAGAACTCAATTAAACTGGTCAGACAGTCCTAAGAAGAAGGATTAGACTGCAGAAGCACATGGAAAAGTTCGTAAGCGTTTTCCAGGAAGAATTTGTTATCACTTTTCTTTAGTGAAGTGAGTCAATTCCCACTCACTCCACTCTTGTCCATCAACACAAGTCACCTCGGCGTCTTGGGGGCAGTCTAACCACAAGGAGCCAACTTCATGGGCCTGACCTCCGACGCGTCTCTCTCACAAATCAATGCATGAGATCGAGATGATTGAATGCTCGGCGGTACGATGGGATCTTGATTGCTTCGTCGAATGTATAAGCCGTCAATTCCTTTTTCGAGGACAAATTGCCGTGTACAAAGGCCTTGGAGCTCGGCGGTATCGTATTTTGCGAGGTGTCTGGAACGAATCCACCAGCGCGGAATTGACCCGCCAAGGAGACACGGTTGTTATGGCTCAAGGGATACTCGAACTGGCTGTCAGCTCTCGAGTCTACCTAGGGGATCAAGTGGTATCACCAGATTGTTTTCGTTGTAGACAGCTCCGTCATGGCATACTTTCCAGTTGCCCTTTATCCGGCAGTGCAAACACAATCTCAAGTCAATTCGCATCTTGGAATGGCCTCCCAGACCCTCTCTAACGAATCATCACCCACAGGACCCTGGTCCATTTCACTCGGTAGCACGTCATATGGAGCCCTTCCAAGACGCCTCGGCTTTTTCGCTTCGCTCTCTGCCCCCGCGCTATCTCCGAAAAGAGAAGATAATCACCGTGGACGACTCCATTACAAATCCTTTCTCTCGTTCTTCGACGAACGCCGAGGGCTTGATATATACTTATTGGGGCTGTCCCCGGTTTTGGAAGAGGCTGCCTTCGATACCCGAGTCAATTTGTGCAGTGGTCAACCTTTTAGCGAACCTTGTACACCTTGGATTCAGCCAGCGCCAAGATGACGACTCAAGAAAAGCCTGCCCCTAATGGGCAAGGGGAGTCACCGCAATACGGAGACGAAAAACACCACCATTCGATTCAACCAGAGCAACCCTCACACGCCTTGTTCCGAAATCCTAGCAAATTGGCCGACGACCCCAGTGGTCTTGAGAGTGGCACACCTGCAGACTTTAGTGAAGAGACCACTGAAGCCGGCAACGAGGATGACTCTGGCCCCGATTGCACCTCTTTCGAAGTCTCCTGGGATGGAGAAAAGGATCCAATGAACCCGAGAAACATGTCTGTGTTTCACAAGTGGGTTATTGTCACAATTGTGTGCACATCAAGTCTCTGCGTGTAAGTACTCTGAGACATTATGATCGACATTAACTAACATTCAACCAAGGACATGCGCGAGCTCTATTTACACAGCAACATATGCCCAGATGAATGCCGAGTTTCACGTTTCCAACATTGTCGCCACTCTTGGTCTTTCAACCTTTGTCATGGGAATTGCTCTCGGTCCTCTGTTGACTAGCCCTCTGAGCGAGTACTATGGCCGAAGACCCATTTACCTTGTGTCCTGGGCCATGTTCACCATTTGGACCATCCCATCAGCTGTCGCACAAAACATAGAGACCATGATCATCATTCGGTTCTTTGCCGGTTTCGCGGGTAGCACGTTTCTGTCTGTTGCTGGAGGAACAGTTGGAGACGTTTTCCTTCGCAGTGAGATCCAAAAGCCCATGAGTCTGGTCTCACTAGCACCCTTCATCGGACCCGCCATTGGGCCTGCCATCGGTGGCTTCATCAACTACAACACAGATTGGAGATGGACTTGGTACGTCATGATCATCTGGGCAGTTGTCCTCATGTTGTCCATCATCTTCTTTGCTCCCGAGACGTACCATCCTATTCTCCTACGGGCCAAGGCGCGCAAGTTGAGAAAGGAAACCGGAAATGATGCTTACCGTGCACCTATGGAGAACACGACCAAGTCCATCCGGACTACACTAAAACTCTCCCTCCTACGACCTTTTCAACTACTCTTCCTTGAGCCTATGTGTCTCTGCCTCGATCTCTACTCTGCCATCTTGCTTGGTATCCTTTACCTATTCTTCGGTGCCTTCCCCTTGGTATTCCGAACGAACCATGACATGAACCTCTGGCAAGCCGGTCTCACGTGGTTAGGCATCATGTTTGGACTTCTTATTGCGGCTGGAAGTACCCCAATCTGGGCCAACATCCGTGCGAAGCTATTGAAGCAGCATGAGAAGGAGACGGGTCAGATTGGAGGAAGTGAACCTGAGTTTCGACTACCTCCTGCCATCTTGGGCGCCATACTTATTCCATGTGGACTGTTTTGGTTCGCTTGGACTACTTACTCTAGTATTCACTGGATTGTGCCCATTATTGGTTCCGCCGTATTTGGTTGCGGGTGAGTTGGCTCCTGGCTCCATATCCCCCATCTTGTAAAGAACTTCCACTAACCTCTGGGTCTACGCAGAACATTGCTTGTCTTTACAGGAATCTTTACCTTTCTCGTAATTTTGCCCTCTTTCTAACCTACCCATTGGAAAGACATTTGACACTAACCTTGGTGTAAAGGTCGATGCCTATCCGAAATACGCTGCCTCTGCTCTTGCCGCCAACAGCTTTGCGCGTTGTTCCTTTGCTGGTAGGTCTCCCAAACAGTCATGATCCCACCATCAAGTCTGCTAACGTCTATCAGCCGCATTTCCCCTCTTCGGCATCCAGATGTACGAGAAACTCGGGTTCCAGTGGGCTTCAAGTCTACTGGCCTTCCTGACTCTTGCAATGGCACCTTTCCCGTACCTGTTCTTCAAGCACGGCAAGACTCTGCGGTCAAAGAGCAAGTTTGCTGTTGAGACGATGTAATCTGAAACAGCCATTCAACGGAATCGGGTGTTTCGATCTGGGAATATACATAAATGCATAGACGAACGCTGGTGTCTTGATCTAATATGGTTGGACCAAAAGCAAAGCGCTTGTATGGAACATTGAGGCAGTAATGGGTTAGATGGCAGAACAAAAAGTGGTTTTATAGACAAATATTAGACATTTTGCATCATTTCAACAATGGTTTGGGAACCATACAAGTCTTGAGGCTAGCCAGTAATCCACGTCCCAATGATGTCGTCAGCCTGGGTGTCGCGGTTCGTCCTTCAGGACCGAGATTGAATCACGATAAACCCAGCTGCTCTACAAGCCCATTGTATCCGGGGGTGCAACTCCAAAAGGCGCAGGAAGCAGAGGACACAGGCCATGTTGTAGAAGCAATTCAACGTCGATCGAGTTATCAAGACAACCAGCCCAAAAAGAGTCGTAGCCTAGTGGATCAGTAACTTGGGGCATGAAATCGACTGTCTGCTGATCCCGAGACTGCACCCTATTATTCACGGCCGCTGGTATACCGGTAGTTGGTTCATCTCCCCCGGGTCTACTTGGAGCGGGCATGTTATCGTTGGGTTGAGTTCCTCCAGACTCGGCGTCGCTGTTCCCGATCCGAGAGGTTACGTTGACGATTGTTCCACCGGCCGTAGCAGAGTCTTGTCCTGTGAGTCTCCTAAAGAGGTTGACAAAGAACCTCATGATCCAGAGGCCCACTGGCCATGGCTTTGCTAGCTCGCTCAAGGCAAGTATGCACTGTCTTGACTTGTTGCCTGCTAATTGTCTTCGTATTGGGTCTTTTCGGCAGATGACGATTGTATGAATTGAGAGCGCCCCGAACACAGCGGGAACACTAAATAGTTAGAGTAGATTCGTGCTTAGGGGAGGATTCAGTCTTACAGATGCATTTGCCCATATCTGATGGTACCAGAGGCTAGCATGTCCTCGGCCATACGGGTGATGGAGTCAGCTGCCATTCGGGCCCGGACGTCTCTCTCAGCCTCTTCTGGCGACAGGTTCTCAATTACCTTGGGTCGAAAGAGAAGGATGTAATAATTCCTGCGTCACTCACTATTAGACAGAACAACTCAGGGCTTGCTTCGAGACTTACTGATATGCCATTTGCAGGTTGCTGGCCCAGAATGATGCGCCTAAGGATTCGTCAGGTGGCATCTTCTTCAGACATTCTGGTAACCGAGATTCCCACTGCTCGAGTCTTTCGACGAGATTCTCGCATTTGTAGCATTCTAGGGGCGGACGGCGAGGGCTGAACTCGCCGATGACGATGTCGCCGACTAGTCATAGTCAGCTATAGAAGCCCGGAGTCTTATTCTCGTACTCACGTATGACTGCCAGGCTGCTCATCTCTATGAAATACGAAATATGGTAATCCTTTTGGGCTGGTATCAGTTCATCATCGTAGCACTCGTCAAAGCGCAGGTCGTCCTCAGTGAGAGACTCAATATCGCAGTCTTCATCTCGAATACGACACGGTCGCCCTAGACAAGCAGCAGTATGCCTATCGCGAGACTGGGGGTATTAATTAGTTCTGAAAGCATCCAAGTAAGTAAGTAGTGACGTACATAGATTGACCACCATATTCGCCTCCAGAGTGATCGCGTCTCTGGACTCAACTCGGGGCGACTGAGATCAAGTTAGCATAAGTAAATAAATTGAGTGAGACATGAGAGAATCTGACTTACGAACGATGCATATTGATCGATTGTGCGAAAGTTGTCGCGCAGCCCAACCAATACCATGAATCTTTTTGATCATCAGGTCCATTCCACCAGAACCCCATGAGTGCCAACGCGGAAGCGATACTGCTGCGATCCGTCTCATGGTCGACATCATAAAGAGTCTTTGCACGGAGATAGAATGTTTTTCTCGCAGTGGCACGGTCCGTAAATCCCGCATCTTGGATGAGATTGTCGTCGCAGAGTGTGACTGCGATGAGGAAGACGGCCTGAAGAAGTAGAGGAGATGCTTGTCCAAGCCGATACTGCTCGGCAAAGGCACGTCTGTTCAAGACTGGAAATGCGGGATGCATGATGTTGAGAAAGACCGAGATCAATCGATCAGATATATTTCGCGGCGGCATTATTAGAGCGTCCTGTAAACTTGTGACCTCTACCTGCGGCCTATTTGGAAGAACTGCGCGGTCGGCGATGGATGCAGGAATAGGGTAGTGAACCTTGACAGGCTCAGCGACTCCACCTCTGGGACTGCAAATCATCTCAATGATGTAGGACAAACTGTTGGAATCGCCAAGACAATATGATCGGGCATTTGGTTGAGTTTGGGTTTGCTGAGGGAGATTGGGCTGCAGGTCTTCATCTTGGGTTTGTGGCGCGTTTTGATCATTTGGACTGGAGATGCTGTTTGGAGTGTTGAGAGCGGCAATCTCAGGGGAAGATTGGATCACATTGGTGGATGGCTCTCGGGCTTCTCGGAGTCGACGAGAGACACGACGGTCCTTTGGCTGACCACGACTCTGTCGCGTATATCTGGTCAAGTCATTAGCTTGAATACGTAGAATCTATCTAATGACTAGTCTACATACTTGCCGCGTCTCGACTCTATCAACTCGCAAGTCGTGTTGCGCGTCCGGCAATGCCAGCAAGGCTGCCCGTCCCCGGTGGCGTCGCATTTCACACGACGAGCATGACAGGCTTTGCAGGCTACGCGGGTGCGAGGAAGTGGACTCGGGTTCTCAGATGATTCAGTCATGACGACTGACATAGATACGCTGCATGCAGTGAGGATGCCGTCCGTTGATGGTGACACAAGTCGGCGAGGTGTAACAAAGGTGGAGAAGCAAGATGCGCAAGCAAGACACCTCGGGTTCTTAGTGACAGAGTTTGCTTATTCATCGGCTTCATGGTTTGTCATTCCCCTTGTTCAAATCCTCCAATAGTGGGGGGGAATCAATTGATGATGCGTCCATGTCCCCCATCTTTGTCCTCTATCTTCTTAAGCTAACAAACAACCATGTTCTACTTAATTGAGTGGATGCCCCTGATTGAATCCATTGACCGTAAATCCTAGACCTACACAGCATTAGCTACGTAATACAACAGCCGTTGTTCATCTCGGTACCAATTCTCATGCAACACAACCCTTCTCCACTTGTCAAAATGTCAGACCAAGGGCGCGTGAGGTGGAGTCCGACGTCGGGCAAAAACGACAAAGAGGCTAAAGGTTAAAAGCGACGTAAAAAAAATAAAAAAATGCAGAGATTTAAAAGAAGAGTCAGATCTCAATTCAACACATCAAGGCAATTGAGTTTTTGTCAATTGACACCATGAGCCAAACCTTAGTTGAACTTCAGCCTGTCCAGGAGACGACGGCCCGTGAGGATGGGTACGGTTCGTCCACTTCTCAGGGTGAAGCTCTCACTGGTGGAACCGAGTTTCAGTCGCTGCCGCCGGTTGATCGGGGCAAGGAAGCATGGCTCTTCCTCGCAGCTTCGTTTATGGTTGAGGCTCTGACCTGGGGTGAGATACTCACATGTACACCCCAATTGGACCTTCACTGACCCTCAAAGGCTTCCCCTTTGCTTTTGGTGTCTTCCAGGACTACTACAGCACCAATGCTCCCTTCAAAGGATCCTCTTCCATCGCCGTCATCGGTACTTGCGCCATGGTAAGTCAATGCCTCTTCCACAGATACCCCGCAACCTAACACCACCAGGGAATCATGTATCTCGGCATCCCTTTCGTCATGGGCATCCAGAGACTCTTCCCACAGTACAGTCGCTGGTCTCCGGTTATCGGCCTCTTCATCATGTGCATCGCCCTGGCCTTGAGTTCCTTCTCCCAGAACACGACGCACCTCATCCTCACCCAGGGTGTTCTATACGCCATTGGCGGTTCAATCTCGTACTGCCCGTGTATTCTATACATGGATGAGTGGTTCGCCAAGCGCAAGGGCTTTGCTTTTGGCGTCATGTGGTCAGGCACAGGACTCGCTGGGTTTGCTCTGCCACTACTGTTTGAGCATTTCCTGCACAAATATGGCTTCCGTACCACTCTGAGGATCTGGTCGCTGGCTTTGTTCATCTTGACGCTCCCACTTGCATTCTTCATCAAGCCGCGTCTTCCCCACTCAGCCACGAGGCACATCAACCCCCTCAAGCTGAGCTTTGCACTGAGCAGAAACTTCATGTTCCATCAATTTGCCAATGTCGCTCAGGCACTTGGATTCTTTCTTCCTGGCATTTACCTCCCGTCTTATGCCAGAGCCACATTGGATGCTGGCACATTTCCCTCGGCTTTGACCGTGTTGCTCATCAACGTCGCCTCGGTCTTTGGATGTGTCGCCATGGGAGCTCTGACTGATCGTCTGCACGTCACCGATTGCTTCATGATTTCTGCGGCAGGCGCGACGTTGAGCACCTTTTTCCTTTGGGGTTTCTCGACCAACATGCCCGTGCTGTACGTTTACTGCATCATCTACGGCTTCTTCGCTGGTTCGTACACCTCCGCCTGGCCTGGCATCATGCGCATGGTCACCGCTGGACCCTCAAACGATAGTGGTGACCGTGCTACTACTGGAAGTTCGTTCGATCCGGCCATGGTCCTGGGAGTGCTTTCTGCTGGCCGTGGTATCGGCAACGTCGCCTCAGGACCATTGAGTGAAGCTTTGATCAAGGGGATGCCATGGCAAGGACAGGCTGCAGCTGGATACGGAACAGGATACGGTACCTTGATTGTTTTCACAGGCGCGACAGCCTTGGCTGGAGGGGCGACATTTTTGTTCCGGAGAGTCGGTTGGATGTAGGAGTCTCAACGAGACACATATTGCATATGTTGTTTGCAACAGGCTGATGTTGGGACTCACGCCTTCTAGCTTCAGTGGGAGACGTTTGAGCTATGAATGGATAGCCGAGCCTCGACGATCCAAATTATAAAAGTTTCTTGTTCCTTCTTTGACCCTCCCTATATCAATCCACCTCGCTCTCCTCGGTTAGGTGCCAGCTAGTCCCGTGCCGGATATCTGAGCCCTTGTTGAAGGGATGGATGAATCCCCTTTTAAAGTCTAAACAGCCTCTCAAGTTAGCCCTACCCAAGCTTTATATGAGCATCTTAGAGTAAGGGGAAGAAATACCTTGAAGCTACAAACTAGATTTTCGTCAATTGTCAAAATAGCTCCCGCATTACCCGAGTCCTGCCAATTTGGAGCTGTCCAGAGCGTCAGGAGCTGTCGGTTAGCAGAAAGCTGGTACCCGTTCTCGACAACTTGGTGCCCGCGTACGACGAGGTTCATGTTGTTTTTGGCCAGGAATCTTGACACAACGTCTGGCCCGAATTCAAAGGATACACCTCGACTGTTTCTACCCCACCCTATTCGATTAGGGTGAGGATCGCTCCAGAGCAGGTCACATACAATACCATAATCTTCCTCCTGGTACATGGGTAACGTTAGCGTCGTGCTGGAGTAGCTTCACAACGATGAGGGCTCTCTCTTACATCTGTTGGTCGGGAAATACGCTTTATATCCTCCCGACTGCTGAGATGTGGACTCAACCCTCCGTGGACGCAAAATACCTCATCATTCACTATTGCCGCCAGCGGCATGCAGTTAAACATGTCAACAAAACATCTCCACACCCCTGCATCATGAGCTTGCCTGCATTCGTCGTAGAAACCACACCTGCCAGCCCCTACCGCAGTCTCTCGATTTCCTCGTAGCAGAAAGAAGTTTTCGGGATACTTTATCTTGTACGCGATGAGAAGACAAATAGTTTCAAGCGAATGAACACCGCTGTTTATGTAATTGCCGAGGAATAGATACTTTGTTTGATGAGGGAAGCCGGTGGCACGAAATACCCTGCGCAGATCGTGGAACTGTCCCATGTCGCCACAAAGCTGAAAGTGTCAGCCCAATCAAGAAGGCTAGCTTCAAAAGCTGATTCGATTCGCACTTACTGTTAGTGGCGCCTTGAGCTCCAGGAGCACCGGTTGGGATAAGAAAATCTCTTTTGCTCTGGCACAAAGAAATTGGATATCCGACGACAGAAGAGTAGCTTTGGTTCCGGGTTCGAGATGGCTGGCCTCAAGAAGTTGACCTATGATCCGGTCCACCGGTGCGTGTGTTGAGGTAGATGGAGAATCTCTTTGGGGTTGATGAGCTGCGCCATCATCCGAGGCGAAGTCACTAGGCGTTTGAGCTTCTCCAGCCATGGCCCAAGTTAATACAGAGGGGTGATTTCCGTCTCCTATACCATGTCAGCCTTGCTATTCTTTTGCAGTGTTTGGAAGATTTCTTGGCCTCACCTCCTTGGTCTTGATGGGCCAGAAGGGAGCCATCGGAATCGTCGGTGCGAGATTGGTCATCATCAGTCGTTTGGGGCAGGACGGATAATGAGACCTCCCTAAGGTGACCAGAGACATGCTTGAAATAAGCAAGACCAAACTCTTGATAGCTAGCAGAGCAGAAAGCGCACTCCGAAGGCCTCGAAATAGCTGATAAGTGAGACGACTCATGCCTCGCCCATTCCTTGCTGTGACTGTAGAGAGCACCGCTATTCTGGCAACTCTCGACAGTGCACATGTATGGGTGCAAGTCGCTAAACACATGCCTCCTGTTGACATTTAGCAATAATTCAACCAAGGACATGGGCTGGGGAAACAAACTTCCACTCTTTCCTCGTCATGACGTTCGTAAGGCGCACACAACAGAGTGTACAGTCCAAGCCACCTTCTTGAACATCAGGCATGGGCGGAATGCGAGGGCGGCCCATGGCAAATGAAGATGAGGCCGTGGATAAAGAAGCAAAAGTAGCCTCTGATGCGTTGTCATCGAACTCGGCCGAATCAACACGTTTGGGAGCAGGAGTGGGTTGAATGGACCATCTTGAGGAGGAGGCCAGGACTGATGAGAAGACAGATGAAGGTGGGACAGAAGATTTCGTGGTTTCTGTGACCTGGGCATCTTGTCCGGAGAAGAGACTCTCGGTGATGCCGTCGTTGACTGAAGTTTCTTTCACAATGACCTGACGCTGCATCTGACGTACCCTAGCTGCTCGGAAAACGTTCGCTTCGGCGAGTCGCTCCACAAGATATTTGGGTAGCCCATCGAAGCGATCTCGGATCTTGTGACAGTAGATCAGGGCCTCTTCGCAGGAGGTGGTGAATGACTCTTTCGTACCAAAAAGAGATTCCTTTGGTTCATCTGTCAGGATATCCAGGGCTGGGTTGTCCAGGGCCGGGGCGAGATCGAGAAGACAGTCGATATAGGCTGAGATTTCTTCCATAATCTCCATCAACCCGTGATCCGAGGTATCTGATTCTGATGGAGTATCCGACTCCTCGGGCTCGTCAGAGTCCGACTCTTTGAGCAAGGTCTCAACCACGTCCAACAAGGCCCTAAGATGGTCGCACTCATCAACCTGAAGATGGGATAGTTCACCTGGAACCTGCGATATTGCCTGGAGAACAACAGTTCCGAGACGGAGAAGAAGTGATAGAACTTGGTGGTGAAGCTCACTCGAATGCGGCAAGACCTCATCGAGATGGCCATCTGCGACGTTCAGGCCCTGACACCAGAGTAGGAAACGTTCCAGTTCATTTTGACACATTCGAGATGCATCATCATGCAATTCAAACAGGGCTGTTCTGAGGGAGGCTATGGCTGTGCTGGTTCTGGAAGAAAGCTTGGCAATAAAACCAACGCTGCTTTTGGAAGCCGCAGCGTCGGGGACCCAGCTCTCGATATCCCGACGGCTGAGGAAGGACGTCGGCATGACAAGAAAGATCACCCTACGGGGTTAATGAGAGGGCATGGCCAATGGAGAGCCTACGGTAAGGAACTGTCCAGCCGCTCTCGGAACGTTAGGTGCGGGGATCCGTGAGGTGAGGCAGCGTGGCTTAGCAGATCATGAAGGGGATTGGACAACGAGCACGACCGCAGTCGGGGCTGAAAGAGGGGTTTGAGCCTCAGCCTGATTTTCACAAAACTTGTACTCCTTTACAAAGTGAAGCCTTTATCGCTGCGACTCGTCGGTGCTTCCATCATGAGCGGAGTCGAGTTAATCGTGGGCGTCGTCCTGGGCTCAATTCCTATCGCTATCGAGGTTTACAATCGATCCAGCAGAGTCGTTGAAGTCTTCTCCGCGTTCAAACAATACCCACGGGAGGTGTCGATTCTCGACGCAAGGCTGGGCGTTCAGCGTACCATCTTCCGCAACAACGCCATCAACCTCCTCACTGCCATCACCAAGGATCAGGAATATGTTCTCGAGGTTATCAACCGTCCCGTATCCACTACCGAAAAGTCAGGCCTGGCCATGGCGCCCGTGTACCGGAGCCAGATAGACGCCCTGGAGGAATCTTTTGAGTCGTGTGCCCAAACAGCCGATCAAATCCGAGATAGCCTCATGGTGCTCTGTTCTCAGTCTGATGTCTTTCGGGCCGAGGTTGGGGAAAGACAACAAGTGCGTCCCGTGGTTGAACTACACGCGAGTAGATAGACTGACACGGAATTAGGATGTTAGCACGTCTGAATGGATGAAACACGTCAAGACTCGCTTCAAGCTTGCCTTGAGCAAGCCCAAGATGGAAGAGGCCATCTCAGATCTTCGCGAGCTTAACAGAGACTTTGGCCTCATCGCTGACCAGATCATCAAACACCTACAACAGGTCTCCGACAAAGTCAGCGGGAGCAAACCCACAGCTCGCAGGCCAGTCAAGAGTCTCAACGTGCTGCAACGATATCATCGAGTCCGGTATGCCTCCAAGGCCTTATACTCTACCCTCCAAGTGCAATGGAACTGCAACACCCACCAGTCCCACTCATTTGACGTGAGGATCATTGACAATCATCTCGGAAAGGGAAATGCCAAAGGCGCGGTGTCTCAATATGTCACCTGCGAGCTTTCTGTCACCCATGATGACTCGTCATCGTCCCCAAAGGCACCTCTTTATCTCGAGATTCAACAGGCCTGCGATTCTGACGACGAAGATCTTGGTTCACAAGTAGATGACGTTACGGACATCCAACAGCTTACGAATGTTCTGGAGAGGGATGCAGATCGACTCCAGATGCCAGTTTCTACCAGCAAAAAGTCTCGATTCCGCGGATTCCTAGACCACTTCAAAAAAGAAAGGCACATTGTTCCAACGCCTATCGACACCGTTTCCATACCAGAACCCCCCAGGCTCACTGAATCGCTATCGAGTTTCCACCTCAGCGATCAACCTAGCCAGCCAAGCTCGTCTTCCTCAACCGACTTGTCGCTTATCGACGACATCTGCAAGATGGCGTATAACAACGTGGCATGTTGCACTAATAAGTCACTGCTTGGTTCTTGGAGCGGCCCTCACGCCCAGTGGTTCTGTTTGCCAGCGGCGGTCTCAGAAAATGACGGTGAATCGTTGGCACTCTCAGACATGATCAGGTGGATTTCTGAAGAGCCGGTGCTTCGTTCTCTACCTCGACCGATACTGGTCGAGTTAGCCGGGAACGTGGCTGAGGGTATAATGCAATTCTACTCTACCCCATGGCTGTCTTGGACAGATCTAGGGCAGAATGTACGATATCTTGGTTCTAGTAGATCGAGCCCTGCCGCCCTTCAACTCAAAGGACCTTATTTTATGACACGGTTCCAGAGAAGGAAGGGGGAGAGTCTGTCCCTGCCATCGTCAAATATCTCCTCGGGCGAAAGTATCGCAGTCCCAGTTCACTGTTCAGAGGCACGCAACCAACTGCTTTTCAACTTTGGCATCCTGATGCTCGAGATTGGATACGGGCAACCGTGGCATAAGCTGAAACAAGCCGTAACGGCAACACATGAAAAGCTGACCGACTACAAGATCGCCGAGAAGCTAGCGAGTCAGTTGGTCAATCAGCTGGGGTTGGCGTACCCAAAGATAATTAGGAAGTGTCTCGGTTGCGATTTTGGCCTAGGAGAGACAGATTTAGATAACGAAGATCTTCAGAGACGGTTCTTGGAGGATGTCGTGGCAGGGCTACAGCAACTCAAGGATTATATGGCGGAAATGAACATGGCACCTCTAGGATAACCTGACCTTCTAGAATGATGGCCCTTCTATTAATAAAAGATTTTTCGTTTATCCCTGTTCATGGCTGCTTTTATTGGTATGAACTTTGTGAGTTCTTCAAGAGAAGCCATCGGCCACAATAACGCAGGTTGAAATTAGGACTCATCACTTGCAGTTCTCCTGCGATGGAGGATCAGATATCGGTTTCGGGTTATATAGCCTGGCAGGTCAAATTCAAGTCGATCTTGGAATTTACATCTCTCTAGTCTAATAATCGGAGACAGAAATCCACCATACTTATACCATGGTCGAGTCTCCCTTACAAGGCCCAGACATCTCAATCTTCCTTCGGATCATCAACTTGCCTTTAATCGGTGGTGTAGGAAGATGACCAAGACTAACAAAACCTGGTCTCTTGTGCACTTGCTTCAAATCGTAATGAACAGCCACATGTGCCAAAAACAGCTTTGTCTCAACCGCAGCAAAATGTCGACCTGGACAAGCATGTCTTCCAAGTCCAAAGGGCAAATAGTCCTCACTGGGAGAGACCAAGAAATGTGCCTCTTTCTTGTCGTCCGTAACCGTGCCATTCTCATGTGGACGCGAGAAACGAAATGCGTCAAAGGTGTAAGCATTTGGATAGATGTCCTCGTCGTGGTGTATTCCCCATGCCGAGACGCTAACTCGAGAACCTTGAGGCAGCTTAAGATTATGCTCGTCAAGTGAAACTCCGTCAGTGGCCATGACTTGTACTGAGAGAGCTTTGATGGCTCCATGTAGTCGAAGAGTCTCTTTGATGGCGCTATCTGCGCGGCTGAGACTATTGACACTGGCTTGATCAACTTCTGCCGACAAAGCCCGACGCCCTTCTTCTGCCAAGGCCTCCCAGGTCTCTTCCGGGTCGTCGGTTGCACATAGGTTAAACAGTGCGTGTGACATGGCGAGAGTTGTCGATTCCAGGGCAGCAAAAAAAGTTGCAAAGGCACGACAGGCAATTCGATCCTCCAGGCCCTCTTCAGGTTCCTTCCTTCGTAGAGCTTGTTCAATGTGCCAAGTCATGATATCCTCTCGCGGAAGGCTCTTGGAGACGTCGTTCCTCACTGCCTCAATCTGCTGCTTCACGTATGGTCCCAAGGTCTTGAGCGCTCTGCGCATGTAGATGTGGTTGAAGACTGAAGTCAGTCGGGAGATGAAGGGGTGCATGAAGGGAGGGAAGAGGGAGATTGCTATGGCGCTGGGCAAGACGCTGCTGGAGAATTTTGACAGGTTATCAACCAGTTCCTTGTCGTTGCCTGTACTTGAAAGTGAGTAATATTTACAGTTAGAAGAGTTACCATTACTCACATAGTGTTTTGCCCATGACGAGGCGGGCAGTAGCCCTTGACATGACCTCTCTCACAACAAGAAACACCTGTACCTCCTTCCACTCCGAATCCATCCCGAAAGACTCATCAATACGAGAGGCCAGCTCACCCATGATCTGCGGGATCAGCTTGGGTAGATGTCTATTCAAATGAATGCGGAGAATGTCGTAGGCGGTAGTGTCCTTGCCAACGGACGAGTTGAGAAAGGTATAGTTGACGGCAACTACTTCATGCTGAATGGGGGTCGGACTCAGTACCTTTTCAGGTTGAGAAGTTGCCCATCGGATGAGTTTGCGAGGGATAAGGATCTCTGGTCGACTGAAAGGTAAGGTGATGGCGCAGAGGGCATCATTCTTGCTGTACTGCGAATTCGGTTAGTGAGAGGCTCTTGCTAGTCAATCGTGATGGGATTACCTTTTCATAACCCTTGTTAATAGCTAGCGGGGTATTGTGAATGCCGTCAAGCTGGGAGAACAGGTATGGAGTAAACTTGGACTTGTATGCCCAAGGAACTTGCTTTGGGACTTTGGACAGGTGACTAAAGATGGTATAAAGCCGCCAGATGACTACTGCAGCCGCTAAGATCCAGAGTGAATACATGACGAGGGAAGAAGCTGTTGAATTCAAGCAAAGGTTTCACATGAGAAAGTTGGTCGAAGCAACACCTTTATATCCCGCCAACGGCAACATAATTAGAAATAACCAGAACACAGCAGATGCATTTCACTAGTCCTCTGTGCACGGTCTCCATTCTCGATCGATCTAGTGTGTCGCTTATCTCGGCATCAACTATAATAAAGAAGACATTTCCAACATGATCTCCATTCTCAATGTTGGTTATACCATTGCCTCGGCAATGATTGGATATGTCGATCAGAGTCCCAACTGCCGGTGTTTCTCGTCAAGTGCCATGATTGGACCCTCAAAATACGAGCTGAAAATGTTTCTCGCAAGTGTTGTCTCGATGGAGGATAAGCTTGCGCTCGGGAACTCCCGTGTGGGGATTGAGATGGGCTATCTCGCATGAAGAGAAGTGATTCGTCATATGAGCGCGATTTACCACCGTTTTTGATCATGGTATGGGGACCTGTTGGTTGATGCTTGTAAGACGGGCAGATGGTGGCTTCGCGTTATTGATGCAATGCAATGCAATGCGGAGCTGACGAAATTGTGGGTGATGACTTTCGATGAGCAAACTGAGCCAAAAGCGAGGATAACCCAATAGCGCTGATAGGAAT
>JABCKD010000717.1:0-36619 GCA_013186415.1 Fusarium sp. NRRL 66088 | reverse complement strand
TGTAGAAGGGACGGGCAGTGGGGTTGGCCGGAGGGTGCTGGCCATCGAGGATGACTTCAGTCGGGGGGGACTGTGATGGGGGGGGGGGGGCGGCGGGGAGGGTCTCGATGGGTTTGATGCACGCGACACCGGGGGAGATGAAGTCGTTGAGGTCGTCGGCGGAGAGAATGGCACTCATGGCGCCGGGTGTTAAATCGCGATATAGAGAGGGAGGGAGGACGACGGCGACGACAACGCAGGAGTATCAGAAAGTTGTTTGGTACGGAGTTGAGTGGCGGATGTGCCCAAGTGGAAGCCGGGGAGTTGTTGACTTTGGGCTTTTTTTTTTACTGGGGACGGACCCTTGGCGCAAAGGCGGGCTGACAAATAAATAAACCTCTGCAAATCTTGTTACAGTATGATTGGAAAGATTGTGACGGACAAAGTGAAAGAAACAACTCCGTGAGTCAACGGGACAGGGCAAGATAAGAAGTGTAGGACGATAGACGGGGCGGCGTCTGGCTTAGACCCAAGGGCTTGTTTTAGTAACTCCTCGGAAGTCCCGATTACAAGGGAAGGCTCCGTTCTTGGGGGGGGGAGAAGAGTGGGCAATGAAAATGTGAGGATTTGCAATGGTTCTTTTTCGTCTCCCGCCTGTGTCTGCGGGACTAGAGATGCGAGATCGGCCCTCTATCTCTCATGTGCGTGTGGCAAAAGGAACGGAATAATGCTGCTGCTGCCCACAGACGGATCGGGATATGGGCCGTTCGTAAGCGGGTCGGTCGCCGAATGCGCCGTCCGTGGTGACGTCGACAGAGAGAGAGGATCCTCCCTCCCCCCCATGTCGAACAGCAGCTTTCCCATGATGGAACCATCCTGAGCTCAGCTTTAGCTATAGCTTCTGAACTACAACTGTGTCCCTTTTTCACAGATTCTTATTCAATATTTTATATCTATCAAAGGAATCATCAATTCATCACAATGAGTGTACGACGATCCTATCCACCAGTGGATGGATATTCATTCAAAACTCACTGACACGCACCATAGGCCATCTCGACATACAGCTTCGGGAACCTCGCCTGGTTGAGCACCCAGGCATTCCCGCTCATCCTCTGGCCGTCCTTTGTCGGTTCCATTCTTCGCTCTGGGGGCGGCGACCCGACTCGTAAGATACTCACTCTCAAGCTTTGTGAAGAAGAAAAAAAGAGACTAACGTGTGTATAGCCCTCGAGACGTACTTTGCCCGTTCCCTCGGCTTCGCCCTTCTGGCTCTAGGCCTAATCGTTGTCGTTCTCTCTGGTGCCCTCCCTCTCGATAGCTCTTCAGATGGTACCTCAAACCCCTACCGAATCCATCCCTTGACGACGAACATTGCTAACCAGTATCTTCTTCAGAGGCATCCTCCGACGGAACGACACCCTCTCCATACGCCTCGGCCGCCGTCCTCATATCCATGCTACACCACGCCTCGAGCGCCTTCTACTGCTACGGCTGGTTTGCCTGGACACGCGAGACTGGATACCTACTCGGCTGCGTTGGAAGCGCCATCTTTGCCACCTTTGCGCTGTACTGCATCATG
This sequence comes from Fusarium sp. NRRL 66088, assembly GCA_013186415.1. NCBI lineage: Eukaryota > Fungi > Ascomycota > Sordariomycetes > Hypocreales > Nectriaceae > Fusarium > Fusarium sp. NRRL 66088. Next base: position 35,058 of record JABCKD010000717.1, on the reverse strand, counting down.
TTTGCCAGCGACAAGGCCATGATCAGCCGCTATCACAAGTTTGATCAGAGCACGAGCGGGTTCCCCTTCAAGAACTCGCAGTCCTACCGAGCCAAGAAGAAGGCGCTGTAATAACACGGTATAATCCCATGTATAGAAAGCTGAATCATTATTTCATTGTACGGTCCCGAACATCTGACGACCCATTGCTGCTGGAGCTCTCCCCCCAAAAGTCACGTAGCCAACTCCATCAACTCCACATCCGTTTAGATATAATAATACAAGGTCGCCGACCGTATCGGAGACGTGGCTTGGCTCCCCAGTTGCGATGCCCCGACTGGAAAGGGGGGAAGAACAAAAAAAAAACGCCATCAAAAGCCCCAATCATGCAGCAACACCTGCCGCCTTTGTCCCGTTGGTGGACGCCACAACCTCTTCTTGTGCGCCGTTTGCCCGCTCTCCCTCGACGCTCTCTACAGTACCGGGGATTTGTACATCGGCGGCTCCAGTGAGGATGGCCTGTCGTCGCTCGTGCCAGTTCACCTCACTCTTGATCACTTGGGCGAGGAGCACCTCCTTCTCGAGCCACTCCTTATAGTAGACATCCTCCCACTCCTTGCACTCCTTCTTAAGCGACTCGCCCACCTCCTCAGCCCACTTGGCCTCCCAGTAACACTTTCGGTACAACTTGTCGACCGGGTAGGCGAGCTCCTCGGCCGCGAAAACGTCTTCGGCCAGGGGGGTAAAGTACTCCGAGGTGTGGTCGTCGCCGTTGGCGGCATCGTCCATGTCATCGTGTGCGCCTTGCGATTGCTGGTTGGTCTTGATGATAATCTTGAGTTTGCCTCCCTTGCCCTGTGGCCCCGACTGCATCGACTTGGGAACGGGGTCAGAAGGACGGAGGGCCTCGGTCTCGTGGACTGTCCTCATGTGCTTTGCCAATGCATCTGACCGAGTGAAAGACCTATCGCACTCTAACAAGTCATTAGTATAAGCTATCGCGTAATGTATGTCCATGTGCGCCGTACCTGGCAGGTAACAGTAAAAGGGCTTCTCTCTTGTGTGGCTGCGCATGTGTGCCTTGAGGGCATAACCACTGGCATGGGGGAGACCCTTTCTGTTGCAGCTCCTCCATTCGCAAGTGTACTTCTTTTGTCGGTTCTCAATGTGCGAGTTGTGGATGTGCTCGACCAGCTTGTCCATGTTGCCCTGGTCGCCAGCCGGGCAACCGTCCCAGTCGCAAACAGTCACTTGGTCCTGGAAGTCTTCCTCATCGAGACGCGCATTGATGGGAGAGCTGGGGATGTCGCCCGACGTGTCGGATGAGACGTCCGACATGCCCTCGAGGGGATCAGGCTCAGGTACAGTCTCGGGCTCGGCGTCGGGGACGACGGCGGAGGATGTTGTAGAGCCAGCATCGAGCCGTTGGCGCTTGGAGGGTCGCAAATTCGTCTCGTACAGCTCATGGCCGTCCTCCTCGTAGGGCTCCGACTCGTCCATGGAGGACAGGGGAGACTCGGCGGGTGAATAGTCGCGTGCCATAATCGCGCCAAACACAGGTACCGCGTCTCCTTTTGTCGATGAAACCCGTTGGCGGCTTGAGGAGCGATGGTCCAAGGTAGAGGAGTGAGAGCAGTGATGGACGTCGAGAGGGATCGCGAGATGGTGATTAGGATTGGGCGATCGTGATGAGTGATTTTGGGCGTGAGTGGGTGAAGGATCGAGATGACGGAGATATCAGTTGGATTGGGCTTGCTCAAAAAACGCCAGTTGGAAGCTCAGATAGCACAGTGTGGATAGTGGACAGTGATGTGGCGTGTAACCACGCAAACATGGGCATTGGTCGTACAGTGTGTGTGACTGGGAACAAACAGTATGCGATGTCGCTCGCGCGCCCCAGTAACCGGAACTAGCGAGGCAGACACAGATAGACACCATCAACAGCCTCGCTTCATTTCATTCAATGCTTTTGATTGATTCCTTTCTCTCTTGCTCGGTCAAACACGGAGCTCAGCGTAAGCACCTTCTTTTGTTGAATGCGCGCTCAGTCATCAATCATGTTTGATGCTTTTATCTATCCCGAAAATCAACACCCTTCCCTATAAACTCCAAGCCTCGAAACGAAATGCGCGACCTATTGCGACAAGATGCAGTCCCAATCCCAGGCCCAGGACTCATTGTTGAAACATCCAGTGACGACCACGACCATCTTCCTCGTCGCCCAAGTTCGGCGCACCCAACTTCTCCAAACTCTTACAGCTTAGGCGCCGTTAACACCGGCGAGCTTGCGGCGGTCCTTGACAGCCTGTGCCAGAGTCTCTAGCGTTGTGATGGTGTCCTCCCAGTTGATGCATGCATCCGTGATGCTCACGCCGTACTTGAGACCAGACTTGCCCTCAGCGGGAACTTTTTGGTTGCCTTGGCTCTGTTAGTTTGCGTTCCAATGGTGCGACTTGTTAGTAACTTACCCTCGTTGACGTTGCTCTCAATCATGACACCCATGATGGCGTCCTCACCCTTGGAGATCTGGCTAGCGATATCGGCGGCCACCTTGGGCTGGTTCTTGTGGTTCTTGAGAGAGTTGCCGTGGCTGCAGTCAACCATAAGTCGCTGTCGCACACCCTTCTTGGCTAGGGCCTCCTTAGCAGCAGCAATGCTCTCGGCATCGTAGTTTGTGCCCTTGGAACCACCTCGGAGGATAACGAAGCAGTCATGGTTGCCTTCAGTACCGACAATAGCGACGACACCGGGCTTGGTGACGGAAAGGAAGTGATGGGGGTGCTCAGCAGCACCAATGGCGTCAATGGCCACGTTCAACGAGCCATCAGTGCCGTTCTTGAACCCAACGGGGAAACTGAGACCACTGGCAAGCTCACGGTGAAGCTGGCTCTCGGTGGTACGGGCGCCAATGGCGCCGACTGACAACAGATCGGCAAGGAACTGAGGAGAGATAGTATCCAGCATCTCACTGGCAATGGGCATGCCCTTGGAGGTAAGGTCAACAAAGAGCTGTCGCGAGATTCGCAGGCCCTTGTTGATCTTGAAGCTACCGTCAATGTCGGGGTCGTTGATCAGACCCTTCCAGCCGACAGTGGTGCGGGGCTTCTCGAGGTAGGATCGCATGACGATGAGGAGCTCATCCTTGTGCTTCTCCTTCTCCTTGAGGAGGAGGTCGCAGTAGGCGAGGGCGGCCTCGGGGTCGTGGATGGAGCAGGGTCCGATGACGACGAGCAGGCGCTGCTTCTCGTCGGTGCCATTGACGACGGCGACGGTCTCGTTACGACCCTCGAGCACTGTCTTCTTGGACTCGGCGGTCTGGGGAATCTCGTGCTGGAGCAGATCGGGGGGAGTCAGAGGGTTGTAGCCTCGGACTAAGAGCTGGTCAGCACGGGGGTCGAGAACAAGCACGCGCCGGCAGATCTAGAGGTCGCCGAGGCGAAATATAGGAATTGCCAGGAGGTATTACTTACTTCTCCAATCCTCGGACTCAGCTTGGTTACCGACATTCTTGTTCTGGATGAAGAACTGCTGCGCTATTCGTGAGTCACCCCGCCAGAGGAACAAAGGGAGCTTGGGGAGAGAGTAGACGTACAGACATGGTGACTGTATTGATGGCGGGGTAGAAGACGGGGGGAAGATACAAGTCAATGGTAGAGATCAAGTCCAAGTCTAATCAGACAAGAGGAGAAGAGAGATAGATAGAGATAGGGTATGAAGACGGAAAAGAAGGAAAATTACAAGCAACAAGAGAAAGAAAAAAAAAAAGTATACAATTATATTTCCGTACCCTGAGGTGACCGACCCCCCGTCCCTTTGCGCCGGCGTCGGTGTGTCACACTCTCTGCTTGCTCCAAAAACTCGAAAGAAGTCACTCCATGGTTGCCAAACTGCCCCGCATGATTGGAGGGAGCCGCCTGTTGGCCCCCGCCATTCCCGCGCAGGTTTTAGCAGTCGATCCAAGGGGAGTACATCGATTGCGCGCGTGGGCCTGGTGGTAGATCGAGTACCCTCATTGTTGCGACGGTTTTTTTTTCTTCTCCTCCCCTGGCTGTACACCCTCTAAATTAATTGGCTTGAGTCACTCCTCCATCCATTGATCCTTCGTTCGGGAGAGTTGGAAAAAAGGGTAGACAACTCACGGTGCAACAAAACAAAAAAAAAAAAAACTAAGTTAGTTAACCGCCACCTTCTAACGCTTGTTGCGCTAGGGAACTCCGATTCTATTGTTTCGCTAAAGCTGAACCTGCTTGCTTCCATCTTTCCATGCGCCGCTTCCATTGTCAACGACACGTTCCCCCCAGCCATGTCATGTCGTCCAATGTCAAGCATGTCAATCTCTCGTCTTCCAAAGGGCTCGAAATGTCCCTTGCAGCCGTCATTTTGACTTTACACATCCCCACTGCTACGCCCTGAGAACAAACCCCTGGAACACGCCCCTGGCTGTATTGTCCTCATTGGCCGGTTACGTCATTTGGGCTGGTATTTGCTGCTGTTGTCGCCTCATACTCTGGGCAGGCAAGTTGAGGAAAACACACCACCACAAAGTCCTGTCTCGGAGGGCAAAAAGACAAAAAGTTGATTTCCTGTGTATCACAGGTGGCTGGACTCTCTCCCGCCGGGAATTGAACCCGGGTCTCAAGCGTGACAAGCTTGCATACTGACCACTATACTACGGAAGATGTGTGGTTGTGATCAACCACTGTAGTGAGAGTTCGATGTCTGGTGGTTTGGATATACAGTATATAAGCTAAGAGAATCATCAGCGCCGAGAGGAAACGAGATGTGCTGCTTGACATGTGACACAGCTCTTCTGGCAGGAACCTATTAAAGAAATGGAAAGCACCGTGGCGCCACATACGGTACAAAATGTGTCCCATGCCATGGCAGTTGCAAGGGAGCACCAGTGCCAAGTTGGAGAAACCGCCAAGATGTGCACTGTTGAGAACGACCCATACTACAGCTCGAACAGACGTACCCTCATCCAATGATCAGCACCTTCTGTCATTGTTCTATATAATATCAATATTGAGAACCTTGATATCCTCCTCCGGCTTCTCCTTGTGTGTCCGCACATTCTCAATCTTGTGGATAACATCAAATCCTTGTGTTGCGCGCCCAAAGATGGTGTGCTTGCCGTCCAACCAGGGCTACGTTACAAGTTAGCAAAACGTCCTCTTGTTAGACCAAAAGCAGAGGAAGAAAACTTACCGTCTTTTCTGTCGTGATAAAGAACTGACTGGCGTTGGTGTTGGGTCCTGCATTGGCCATGCTCACCGTGTACGGCTTGTCGTGCTTCAAACTGCTAAACTCGTCCTCAAACTCGCGTCCCCAGATACTCTCACCTCCCGTTCCGTCACCCAGCGGGTCTCCGCCCTGGATCATGAACTTACGGATGACACGGTGGAAGATGGTGCTGTTGTAGTAACCGCTCTTGCAATGTGTGACAAAATTTTCAACCGTCTTTGGTGCTGCATCGGGGAACAGCCGGATGTGAATGTCTCCATACGTGGTATGGATCACAGCTCCTGTACCCGTCTCGGCCTTTTTGACCTTTGCGTCCTTCTTCTGGCCCAACATGGTGGGTCGCTCGTTCTGAACATCTCTCGTCGACTTGGAAACATCATCTTCGTTGTTGAACATGTAAAACCGGACCTTGCCGACGCCTGTTGCCACAAGAATTGGGTCTCGGGTCTCAGACTCCTGGAGCAGCGGGTTGCTGGAAGCACCCATCTCCACCGTTGTCACTCCCTTCTTCTGAGGCTGGCCTTGGTAGATGGCCAAGTTGACAGCGCGGAAGTTTTCGTCCTTTCCGTACACCTTGACCACTTGGTTCGTATATGTGTTGAGAACCTTGATCCCCAGCATGGAGCCATAGATGATAAAGTTACCCGACTCGTCAAAGATGACATTGGACTTGTACTTGAGCGTTTGCGACTCAACCTCCCTCTCATGAGCAGTTCTTCGGCCAAACTCGACGTTATCCAGCTTGTTTGCCCCTGTGCCCGCTCGGTGCATCTCCTCGATAGCCTGAAGGGATTCGTCGTACTCTCGGTGTAGCTTGGCCGTCGCAAAGTCGAAAATGCGGATTTTTCGGTCCGGCAAGGAGAATGTTGCGAGATATTTGCCGTTGGGGGATATGGAGAGACATGATGGCACCGACTTTGCCTTTTTGAAATCGAATAGATTGGTCGAGCTCTTGTACTCGAAGACCCCTTCGGGCTTTTCATAGTTGCCACTTGGCCGCCAGTACTCAAGCATTCCACCCTCGTCAGCAGAAACAACGCAGTCGTATTGCTCATTAAACGCCATGAGGTGAACTGGCTTCCTATGCAGACCCTTGATGGTGTGAATGGCCTCCTCCTTTTCTCCTCTTCCGTCGTAGATGTGTATCAGGGGCTTCGCTTGCTCGGAAACGGCCAACAGCGGCAGGGAGGCGCCTTTGGAGTGAACCCAGCAAACGCAGTTTGGTGTGTAGTTGAGTGAAATCATGGATAGGAGGTCGAATGTGATGACATCAAAGATCTTGACCGTATCGTCGGCACCAGCAGTCGCAAAACTCCTTCCATCCTTGCTCACGGAAACCGACACGATCTCGCCATTGTGCGCCTTGAACTCCTTGACGAACTCGATACCTTGGGCAATCTTCTTCCAAAACTTGACGACGCCGTCCACAGAGGATGTGATGAGGAACTCGGTCAGGGGCGTCCACGTCGCAAAGAGGATCTGCTCCTTGTGCATCAGGGACTTTGAGTATCGCGTCGACTTGGGTAGGGCGGCGACGTAAAGCTTTTCGTGGGGGAGGACTCGTCGCTTCTTCTTGGGCGCTTCCGAGGGCAACTGAGGGCCCATGTCATCGTCGGAGGAGCTGTCTAGGAGGTGGTTAGCTTGGTGATGGGAACGCGGCAGATGGACGTGTACGTACCTGATGCATCGTCGCGAAACTCAGAGTGACTGCGCTTCTGAGAGCGATTGTCGTCGTCATCCGCTGCCATTTTGAGTGTCGCCTTCAAGTTCCAAGCTTTTATTCAAGATGGTTTCGAAAGTCGACACAAATATCAGGCCTTGTTGCCTGTTGTCGTTGTACTTGAGTGTCGCGACTGGATCGTCGCAGGATCGTCGTCCAGGCAAAAAAGTCAGCCTCATGTGGCGCGACCTTGAGATGTGGCTTGTGGTCAACTTCACACTGTAACCCAAAACATGAGCTTACTCAGGCTTTGCTTCCTTGCAGGCCGAGGTCCACATTGAGGTCATGACGGGCTCTCACCAGGTCCGAGACTCCGGAGATGGGGTCAAACCACTTGGATCCTGATCTCATGTCGTCTGTAAATAGAGAAGGACACATTTTGTTTCATCTGATTTCTTCAATCGAGTTTGTTCTTTTGCTGCTCGCCCCTTAGACTTGGACTGGAAGCAAACCTCGATCTAGACACAATGGCAGCACACCCTCTCCAGCGACTCACGTCGCCCTCCCGCTCCGTCTCACTTCTTCTTCACGTTCTTGGTTTGGCCTCATTCAGTTACAACTTTCACTTCCTGACAGTGTGGGATACGCCTCTTTCCGTATCGTATGGCTGGCATTTCCAGTTCCTCACCATCATTGGTCTCACTGCTTCTCTGATCGCCTTTGCCCTCGGAGTCTTGGCCGACCTCACGCTGAGCCATGCGGTTTTCCAGGCCAAGAATGCCGTGGCCGTCCTCGCTACGCCGTTGGAGGTTGTCATTTCCATTCTCTACTGGGGCATCAGGTTCATCGACCCCAATCTCCTCATCGCCGACAGCTTTGTTCTAGACATGTTGCCGGATATTGGCTTCCACCTTGCGCCAGCTGTGTTTTTGACACTTGACCTGATCCTTCTGAGCCCGCCGTGGACCATCCCGGCCTATTCCATCATGGCAATCAGCACAGCTGTTGCGTTTGCTTATTGGTACTGGGTCGAGCTTTGCTTCAGCCACAACGGATGGTAAGTCCTTACGCGGTCCAATAACGAGACATGATGATGCTTACATGGGAATAGGTACCCATACCCTCTGTTTGAGCTTCTTTCTACGGAGCAGCGTGTGCTGTTGTTCACCTTTTCGGCCGGGCTGGTCACCGTCTCGTCCTCATGCCTCAAGTGGGTTTATGCGCGAGTCAACGGTTACCAGGTTGCTCAAAAGGAGGCTCACAAGCCTCTCAAGAAGGTTCAATGATTTCTCTACATGAGTATGTTAGTCATTACCAGATAAATCCATGGGTCTCTGTAGACCTAGGAGGAAATGTATGAATAAGAGAACAGAGGCTTCGTGGCGACACCTGTCTTAGCAGCAGTGTACAAGAGTAAGAGTGGCATGAAGGACGGCAAGAGGCAAACCGAGGCGATAGATGACAGAGACGGAGACGGATACACAGAACTTTTGCGATCTAGAATACATGGTAGGGATATATATAAAAATTACTCCCGCCGTATGTAGATATTGGTATATTAAAGGATAGAGAAGACATGGTCTTGTAAGGCCCTAGATCAAGGATGTGGATTGAGCTACGCCAACGACTTGGTACCATTGGTGTAGCCTTATTGTAGATGGATAGGAAAGATGCATTCATTTCTTCAAATATTGGCACTACATATTTGATACGAATTTTCTCTTGATATCCATTGACATGTGGTTGTTCATCGACGAGACAGAGGCAAGAGTCAAGGTGAGAGAGACGGCGGGGATTTTGGCCCCGCTCCCACAGAAACTGTGCTTCTCAAACATCACCAACCAACCCCACCACCTACCTACCTGTACTTCAAGGTCGCCTTACAGCAAAAGACTACAGCTTGCGCTAGCTCAAATACCCCGAATCTTCTTACTCTTCTTCATAAGTAATCATCACATGATGGATATCGACGACATCCTCCGCCAGGTTGACCCCGTCTCCCACGGTGTGCCAAGTGAGACGCGCGACCTGCAGGCCTTGACGCGTCTCTGGGTCGCTGAGCGCTCAGCGCCAGAGCTGCTCGAGTGAGTAGGAATGAATGGCAGTTATTCCTGAGTACTCTGGCTGACTGGGATTTCTGCAGGTGGCCTACCGATGGCCTGTTTGAGCGCGTCAATGCCCGCATCAAGTCCCAGATCGAAAAGGTCGAGGACATGACGGGTGACATGGATCCCAAGACAAACTTTGCCCTCATCGTTATTCAGACCGAACTAGAGAGGTACAAGTTTCTCGTCAGGAGCTATCTACGAGCCCGCATTGCAAAGGTTGGTTAAACAGGCACACATCTGTCAAAACATGCGGTTAACTGTTCCCTTTCAAGATCGACAAGCACACCCTCCACTACCTCTCAAGTCAGGAACTCAGGGAGAAGCTCTCCCCAACAGAGGTGGCCTACGCGACAAGGCATCAGGCTCTCCTACACAACCATTATCTGTCGTCCTTCCTGGCGTCATTTCCGCAGCAATTGCAGAACCTCAACGACACGGCTGGCAACATTAGCATGATTGACTCACCCGACATGGATACAGCCGTCTTCATCCGCATGCTCAAAGACGGCGATGTCCACGGCGAAGGTACCGACGCTGACGTTACTCTTCCCGCAGAGAATGGTGACATTCTTATCCTGAGATGGTCCAGCGCCAAGCCCTTGGTCGAAGCAGGTGACGCTGAGCTTGTGTGAGCCCAGCCAGAGTCATTACTTTCCGGGGCTTCTATCTATTCAACTGCTTGGTGAATGAAGCTGGACATGGCAATTCCGCTCACATAAGCCATGGAAGACTTGCCCAGCTGATATATAGGCTGAACTGCAGTTTCATCATCAGTCCCAACACCTCGGGGCGCGCGGGTTCCATCCAAGCAACTCAATTGGTTCCTCGAGACTCCAAGAATTCATATTTTAATCGCCATGCCCGACTATCCAGAGGATTCTGTCATCGAGACTTGGTCTGGGTGGTTTCCCAAAAGGGTAATCAATCTCACAGTGGCCTCGATGCCCTAGTCCAGTCACGGACTTAGGATTCATGAGCAGCCGACGTCGGAGATAGCATCTCAAAGGCGACGACATGTCTTCAGGAATGAGTTATTCGAAAAAGCTATATGGTCTTCTCGATGACATAAAAAAGGGCCTTATTCCTGGATGAAATGGACATATCAGATCACACCAGCACAGCACAGCACATCAATCAACAAACAACCATGTCTTCCAACACCATCACCCCCGAAACCACCATCGTTCTCGTTACCGGCGCCAACCAGGGCATCGGCCTCGAGGTTGTCAAGAAGCTCACAGCTGAACATCCAGACTACCACGTCATTCTCTCCGGCCGCCGCCCAGACGCCGTGCAAGAGGCCGCCTCTTCCTTCCAGGCCCAAGGCCTCCCTGTCTCCCCCCTTGTCTTGGACATCACCTCGGACGAAAGCATCGCTGCTGCTGTCAAGTCTATCCAGGATACCTATGGTCGCCTCGATGTTCTTATCAACAACAGCGCCATCTCAGGTCTTAGCCTCAACGTTTCTCCTCGCGCTCGCATGCAGGCAGTCCTCGACACCAACGTCATCGGCACTGGTCTCGTCACAGACGCCCTCCTCCCACTCCTTGAACGCTCAACCAAGACCCGCCGTATCATCTTTGTCACCTCCGCCCTCGGCAGCTTGGCCAGAAAGGCTGACCCGGCCTCTGACCTTCACAAGCCTGACTATGGTATTTACACGTACAGCAAGTCGGCCTTGAACATGCTGGCCCTTCACTACGCCATCAGATATGAGGACGATTCGCAGTGGAAGATCAACATTGTCTGCCCAGGCCACCACTGCGGGACCACTCTGAATGGATTCCTGGGAGCAGAAGACCCCAGCCTTGGAGCTGTTAGCATTTGCCAAGCTTCGACTCTTGGGCCGGATGGCAAGACAGGCACATTCACGGATGACAAGGGCACCATTCCTTGGTAGATAGATACTCAAGACCAGTAGTTCAGCTCAACGATATAGATCAATATGAGAGACTCGTTTAAGTGTGCATCCGTCGTTATAATTTGCCTGATATGGTATCCTCTGCAAAATATCATGCCTCGACTCTAAAATGCTACGAATACGTGCGTAAAATCAATAGGCGGCCCAAACGCCATCGCCAGGCTGTCACCTTGGTGCACAAGCCAGCAACTTGCTCCCTTTACTCTCTATGTGTCCATATATCCTATCCTATCCTGTTCCGTCCTGTCCTGTCCGTTCCGGTCCTATCCTATCCTTCTTTTCCTCATGTCATTCATGTCTTAAACGAAAGTCTAACGAATGGCTGAAATCAATATCAACACATCCAAGAGATCGAATTTAAGCCTGGCTGTGCGAAGTGCTGGGACGCTGCTGCATTCCTTGCCAGCGGTAGGGCATCAGGGCGCTACGGAGGCCGACGCTGTGTAGACGTCGCTGCTCCTGTAGCCCAACAAAGCCAGTTGAGCCAGTCGAGGGCTGGCGGCGGTGGCTTGATTCCTTGTGCCACACGCCGCTAGCGCTCTTGGGAGGTTCGTCAACGGGAGACTCATCACCCTCGCGGTGGAAAGGTTCGGCGTCGATATCAAGAGTCAGCGCGGTTGAGTAGCGGCGCGAAGGGAGAGTGTTGGTACGGGGACGAGGACGAGCAAGCACCGGGGGAAGGTTGGGGCTATCAAACGAAGGAGGGGCCTGTCCTTGGTCCTTCACGGACGCAACAGCAGTTGTGAAGTAATCAGGCCTGGGGAGCGCGTTGAGAGGAGCCGAAGCGATGCGTGGCAGCTCAGCACGCCCCTCACGAAGAGCAGCCTGAGCCTCCAGGTTGGGGGACTCTGAGCCATCAGTGATGGCTGAGTCAGGGATTTCCTCGGGAACTGTCTCAAGTGGAGTTGCAAGCATCTCGGTAGAGGGTGTGGTATGGATAGACGGAGCTTCATCGTCGTTCACAGGCTTGGGCTGCTCACTTGCAGCCACATTCACTTCCTGGGTGACTTCAGGAGACTCGGTGATTTCGACCTTGGGAGCATCAGTCTCAGATGGCTTCTCAGTGGCTTGCTCGGCAACGGCAGGCGTTTGAACCACGTCCTCCTTGGCTGTCTCCTTGGCCTGCTCCTCCATGGAGATGCCTGAGTCGCTGGATCCTCGGACCGTCTCGGGCACGGCCTCTTCGACCTTATGAGACAGTTCCTTGGATTCTTCAGGAATGACAGGCTCCTTGGACTCAACCACCTTCTCCTGGGCAGGCTCCTCCGAAGACTCCGGCTTGGGTGCATCAACAGCAGAAGGCTCCTTAGACTGAGGCTCCTCAGCCTGAGAGTGAGTAGAAGGAGGCTTGGGGAAGTTATTGATGATGGTCTCCTCCTGAGGTTTCACCTCAAGAGCGACAGGGTTGGCCATTGGAGTTTGCACTTCAGCCTCGTTGGCCGACTGCATCTCCTTCTCATTCACCTTAGTCTTCTCAACAGCTACGACAGGGACAACATGCGCAGCGGCCTCGGCTGTCTCGGCGTCTCCACGAAGGCTGGCTGGAGGGGTAGTCCCGAAGCTCGTCTCGGACCTTGTGTGAGGCACAATAGCCTGCGGGTCTGACGGAGCATCGCGAGCATCGACCATCTCCCACTGCTCATATTGAGAAGGATGAGGTGTCTCATTCTTCTGAGCAGTCGAAGCGGGAGCTTCGGTAGGTTCGACAACCTGAGGCACCACCAAGTCAACAGACTCCTTCTCAGGAGCGGCCTCGATCTTGGCATCAGGCTCAGCTGCTTTAGGTGCCTCAACAGGTGTTTCCGTCTGCTTGGGAGCAGGTTCCTCAGCCTTGGGCTCTTCGGCCACAAGTGACGCCGGAGTGGACGAGTGTTCCAAGACGCCCTCAGTGGGGAGCTTCTCTTCAGTCGCCTTGGTCTCTTGGGTCTCAGCCACAGGTGAAGGCTTCTCAGGCTCTTCTTCTTTCTGAGCGACTGGGGAGACAGGGGAGTCATCCTTCTTGGGCTCAGCCAAAGGAGAGTCCAGGCCGCCAGAAAGGTCGGGCATGCGAGTATCAAGAGATCGGCGAGCCGCTCTTCTTTCTGGGGTCTCGATCGGAGGCTCTTTTGTGAGCTGGATGGGCTCGTCGTCGTCGTTGATAGGACGATGGAATTGGACCACACCGCTAGCAATAGCGTCCATGTCGGACTGCTCTTGGTAGATGATCCTACGTCCGTCGTCGATGATTCGAAGTCCCTCGTTGGACTGGTCCTGGGCCAAGGCACGCGAGGACTTGGGGGTTACAACGATACTGTCTCGGGGGCTGATGCTATCAGTATCCACCAAGCTCGGAGTAGACGGGGGTTCGGACTGGTTCTCGTCGTCTGCGATGAAGTCGGCCATGTAACCGTTCTTCTTGGCCATCTCGAGACCGGATGGTACTCGGCGCAGGTCAGGCGAAGGAGCTGCGGGCGAGGGAGGAGCCTGGGGGCTATCTCTCAGGTTCGTCTGAGCGACCTTCTTTGACAGGGTATGCTCGGAGCGGGAGCTGCCCAGAGATGCTGACATGGATACCTCAGACTCGGGTCGGGGGAGTGAGGCAGAAGCAGTCGGCGAACGGGTGGGGGCAACCGACGATGTGGCCCCAACTGATGGAGGGGGGACAATTGACGATGCCGCTCCGATGGAGGAAGCAGCAGCACCTCTTGACTTGAGACGCAGGTTGGGGAGCGTGTCGGGACAGTCAATGGCGCAAGTGTCCTTGCACAGCATCGTGATATCGGAACGGATGCGCTCCTTCAGATGAGCCTCGAGAGCCTTTCTCTCCAACTCAGGAGAGGCAAACTTCTCCAGAGGAATGCTATCATCCCCACCAGCACCGTCAAGGAAGCCATCGTAGATGAGGTGGCCTCGCTTGTGAACGGTCATGGTGGCGAGCGCGTCCTCATGGTGCTCCAGCACGTTGCTTATGCCAGTCTGAAGGCGTTCCATGACAGCCTCAATGGTCTGACGGCAATAAGTGACGGAGTGGTCAAGTCGAACAACAAGAGGTTCGTGAACAGACCAATTCTTTCCGCGGAGTTCACGGATGGTGAGGGTCAGGTCATCCATAGAACGCATAGACTTGTCAGTCATATCGCGAGCCTTTTCGAGCTTGGCCTTGACCTGGTTTGCGAACTCGTCAAAGTCGCGACCCTGAGGATCATTGAACAAGACCTTGCTTGTTTGAATGCGATGGGAGAAGTATGTGTAGTCAGGACCAAGGTTGTTGCGAACCTTGACCATGATGTCGACGGCTCCATCCTCAGTGTGCGTGCAGCCACCAGTGCCCTCAAACCCATTGCAGGTCTTGTGGCGCTTATCGAATTTGCGCTTACAAGAGTCAACAGGGTCAATTATGAGGTTGGAGACACGGGTCATCAGCTCCTCGCCGAGAAGGAGGGTCAGGGGGGAAGGCTGGCGACTATCAATCTTGATAGAGGCATTCCGGTTCTCTGGGTAGCGGGTGGCACAGCGACTGCGCAAAAAGAGCTCAATTGCATAGCCCGAAACGAGTTCGAAAGATTGAGTGTCGTTGGCGAACCGGGATCGGGGAATGCAGGCGGTGGATTGCGGTCGGCCGGTGCACGGCCGGACAGTTTCGGACTCGGCGTTGGCCGGCTCGGGATCGGCAGCGTCAGACCACCGGAAGCCGGGATCGTGGCGCACCAAAAACAAGCCAACAATGCGGTCGGTGGCATTGACAACTTCGCGAGCGTCGTCATGGGTCAACTCGTACTCCTGGAAAGAGCGTAGTGACTTTTCTACAAGAATGAGGCCATCGCGTTCCACGCGGTATGTGATGCGATAGCGCAGTGGCTTGACATCACGATGGGGCTTGCGGAGTGGGTCGAGAGCGGTAGAATCGTGGCGTGTGATAAGCTCTGCAGAGCAATGCTGGAGGCGCGAGAGCAGCGCTTGGCAGATACGATCCGAGGCCTTCAGCTGAGGTGAGGCCTCATAGTCGCGTACGTGCTCGGTGCCGATTGGGCTCTCAAACTTGACCTGGACATGTACTCGGAGGCCGGGTTTGACGTTGGCGAGCTTCTGAGTCTGAGGAGATGAAGTTGAAGGCAATACGACAGACGACGGCCGGGGGACGTCCGAATTTCGGGTCTTTTTCCGGCCTAGGAGCGGGAAGCGGCGCTTGGTACCCGCTAAAGAAAATGAAGGCGACGAAGATGCGACGGAGTGACCGTCTCCCGAGGTACTCGGCCGTCGGAGCGGCATCTTGTCGATTTCACGGGCAGACTCGTTTCCTAACTTTTTTTCTCCGTGATCGATTGGAAAAGCGCGCGGGTTGTGAAAGGGGATATTGGGGTTTCGGTCCTCAATGACACGAAGGGTCCATCGAGGACGGCGCAGATACGAATTGGAAGTTCTGGAGAGCGAGACCGAAGGTGGAAGAGGTCAATTGGCGACAGAGGACGAGTTTAAGAGAAAAGAAAGAGAAAAAAGATTCAAATAGCGAGGCTGGAAGAGTAAAAAAGAGGCAATGAACAAGCGGAGGCGGAGGCGGGGATGCCGGCAGCGACTAGCTGAGTGATCGACTGAGACCTGGGCGGAGTCGCAAAAATCTCGACAGCAGGGAAAAAAAGGGCTCGGTCGGTCAAGCTCGGTTCCAGATAACGGGAGGGACGTTATTAATGGATATCAATGGCCGGAGAGGTTTTCCCAAGATTGCCCGTGCAGCTGGGTTGGGTTGGTGGGTGATGTGCTCGACGTGGACGCGCAGTAGTTTCCCCCGATCCAATGCGATGCGATGGATGGACGTTGATGGTGAAGGGCAAGAAAAGGTCGTGGCTGGTGCTGGTGCTGGTCTTTCAAGCGGTCGGCCTGCAAGTGAGCGAGCTAGAGTGAACCGCTGGAGCTTGAAGGATCTCGAAATGGAAAAGAGCGAGTTCTCACTGGCGAGCAAGAGGGAGGAGACTGGAACCTGAGGGGAGGGGCGCATGAAGTGCGGCGGGTCATTTTTAAAGAGGTTTCCATTATCGCATCGCACGCTTCTGACCTGCGTGCTTGCTTGCGTGCGCGCCCCATTCATCGCTCATTGCTTGCTTCTCGCCTAAGCACTGCTGGAGCCGCTGCTCCATGGGCCATTGCCTTGGCCGCGCCCAGTAAAGCAATGCTATGCACCAATTGATGCCGCCGCCGATGATGGATCGATTTCCACCCCGGGTCAGATTAGCAGAACCCGAGCATCTTTGCCCGTGTGCCTATGGGCCAAAGTGGACTGTCAATCTTGTCATGATCCAACCTTTTGCTGTGCCGGGACGCGCCGGCGTGGAGGGGGAGGGGGTGGTCCCTGTGGACTCCTTGTGAAAGCCTCCGTGGGTTCTTCGTAGGCAGGGTTGTGCATCATGCCACGCCGCGCTGACCGTGAGGGCGTGACCCATGCCTTCCGGCCGGGTTGAAGCCCGTCGAGTTCGTGACGGGGGAGGGTGTGGTCTGATGTCGGCCTTTTTCGTGCATTGTCGTCAATCTCTCAGCTTCGGCCGGTTCCTGGCTACGCCAAACCGTACCTGAGATGATGCCTGAGGCGAGCATCCTTTGGTGGATAGGTAGGTAGGGTTGATATCTTCACTTGCCTGAATACAAGCAAGTATGGACACTGCATCAGGGCTCGTGCGCACCTGCCATCAACGTCCTTGGCTATCACACATGCTCGGCCAGCGCCCGTAACCCTCTGTGGGTTCAGCGGATATTGGGGGTTGGTCACCCATCTCCAGGCGACATGGCATCCCCCAAAAAGCAAAATGGAAAGTCCAACGTTGGTCCAAGTCCGTGCCTGTGCCTGCTTGTGCCTGTTCTTGGTGGAGGCAGGCACAAGCTTCGGGCGCCACCTGCCTCCTTCCCCTTCCTTCAACGCCCTGGCTTATCGTCCGATATGGGCGGGTTCAAATTGTCTTGAAAACTTAACTCCTAGGATTCCCAACTCCAGGTTCAGTCTCGGGCTCGAGCTTCATGCTCGCCTCAGATCAGAATCCGGAAGCCAACTGTATTCTTCCCCATCTTTGGTTTTCTAGCTTCCTCAGCTGAGAGGGAAACGCCGTGGAAACAGTCGAGGCAGGACCCTTCAGGGTCTTTTCACCTGTCAGTGTCCTCTGTTCCCGTTCTCGCTAATACAGACGAACCCCTCTCTTCATCTCGTCTTGCTTTCAGGTCTCGGCATCTGGGACGAGGAAAAGAGGGCGATCGGTGGATTGATCCCTGCTCCCGGTCACAATCCACGCCACAGGTTACTCGCATACCAGGTCTTGACGATCACGGGAGTGGGATTGTGATACCTGGCGGTGATGAATGATGGATCCCGAGCATCTGACCGACCTGGGTCCATGGTGAGTTCGAGGTCAGCCAGCCTCTTGGAAGTTTCTTTTCCTGACTCCGATGGATTGGTTGGCTGCAACCCGGTGGCATCATGTGTGGTCGTTTTTGGTTTTTATTGTCTTGATTCTTGTTCGCTCATTTGGCTCGGCAGTGAGTAGCTCGATCAGAGCTGGCCAACCAAACTCGAGCCTTTGAGCCTTAGACCCCTACGAGCTGCACCACCCTATTCCACTCGATACAACAGTATTGCAGAAGCAGCAGCGAGTGGACGAGATTGGAAAACAACATAATCTCAGTCAGCCAAGCCGTGCGTGCCTCAATTGAACAACGAGCTCAAGACAGGAGGTCTGGACAAGCAGTCACCCACGCCCCGCGGACACATCCCGCGCTCCCTGCAATGCATTGACTTGCCCACGCTGCAAGGCGCAATTTGGCGGTTGGCCGCTGCTCTGGTACAAAAGAAAAACCTTTAATTCTGAAAGCTCTCGCATGAGCTTGCGTGGGTTGGCACCCGGTTTAGCGATGGGATCCTTGAGTCCAGGATCCAGACGTCACCATCTGCCCACTGCGAATTGTACTAGCCATTGGTTCAGGTCTGTTGCTCATCCAACATCCCAAAGTCGGATCATGCTTGCGCGGGCCTGCCAGGCTTCTCCATTCTTTTGGTACGGGGTGCCATTTTACACACTTTGTGTTACAGCGCATTGCAGGGCTGAGACTCTTCCTCTTCTGTCAGATGTGATTCTTGAGTATTTGTCTTGTTTCTGAGGTCCTCTTTAACCATAGCCCGCCCAATCCAGCTCAACTCAACCCTGGTCTTTTATCCCTGCCCCGTTGATCCGACATTCAACTCCCGCGTCTCGACAATCGCCAGAACCGACACATACCACAAGGAGAAACTCTTCGACTCGATGAACATGATACATCCGAGGTCAGTGCCTGTTTACCACCCCATGTCTTTCCATCCACCCGATTCTCTCCGGCTACACATGCCAACTTCTCATCCATCTACATACCCTACACCAATACGGCACCTATCATCCCGCATTTTCCTCTTCCGTCTCATGAGATCGCACCACTCTTCCTTACTCGGATACTGCCTCGCATTCTCTACTTGTTCTGTTGTCTCCCGCTTCAACGGCTGTCTCCATTTCCTCACATACTGTACATGAACCCGTGCACAAGTTGTCTCCGATGCACCGGGACCGGCAACCCCATCAGAGTCTTCCCCGGCTTTCATCCGTCTGGAGCAGACATGCCTAGTTATCGGCCACGGCCAGGACTTGTCCCGATGATGGCCGGCACCCGCCGGCCGTGCTCAATCACCCGCTACGCCGACCTGACTATGTCCGTTCATTCCCGGTATAGTTGTCTGACTTTTCGGAACCTACCTAAGGATATCCTCTAGAAGAATCCTGATCAATTAGGCACTGCCTACCTGCCATATAGGTCAAGTCTATCCACCCACGGCAGGATAAGTCCGTGACTGTAGATCCAGGCAGCATAGAGTTGCAACCCATGTAGAGTCACCACCCCGTAACTCTATAGACTGGAAGCGGCTTTGCCGGGAACCATATGACCGGCACAGCCCGAATGTGATGATGAATCGGGATTCGGTAGCGGCCACACGGAATTGTATCGGCATGATCGGTCTCGTGAAGTGTCATGCCCTCCTCAAAACGCTGCACCTCCATCCATCGTCAACGTGGCATTGAGGCAACAACAATGACAACAACAACAACAACACCCAAGTTGTCGTGGCCATATCCAAGACGAAGGAAGTCCAAAGAGGAATTTTCGGATTGAGGCCCCATGCAGCAAAAGAAGCCCACTCATGACCCCGGATTCCAACCGGCGTCGAAACTCGGCTTGCTTGGTGCCACGTTCTGAAGATCCACGTCACTGCAGGTAATTTATTAAGGCATCAAACAACCAGAACTGACTTGCATGAGCAAATGCGAATCAATTGCGGAGCGACAAGCGAAAGGCGCCTAAGACCCCCAAAGTACACTAGTTAGCGACAAAACAAACAGGGAGTCCTCGGGGGCCTTGACGTTGGGCTAAGCTCCCGGCAGGCGAGCTAGGAGCTGGAGAAGTCAGGGCCAGCCAGGCAAGGTCGCGGCCATGGCCTCGTTCCTGGGCCTCGAAACCAAAACTTGCCTATTTGGGTAATCCACTCCCGAAATAGAAACACCAAAGAAAACTCACGATATCTGGAATTCAGAGCAAAAAAGAGATGAAAAAAAAAAGAACATCTGATGGCAAAAATAACAGTTGACGGCGTTTGGGATTGCTCCCGCCAGGGCTTGAACCTGAGACCTTCGCATCACCGATATTACAGTGTTAACTGAAGTATTAGTACGACGCTCTAACCAACTGAGCTACGGAAGCCGATCAACTGTTGAAAGCAGCTACCAAATTGAAGATCATGAGAGCCAGCGGCTTAGAACCCTGGGGTTGAGGTTGCTCCCACTCCAACAACACCCCCTGAGTCCTGTTCCTTGGTTGAAGGAGGCATATGTGAATGATGCCGTGTATCTGGCTACACTGTGTAACTCTTGTGTGCCTATCCGCCGTAGCTTTTGCAGTCCTCTGCTGCTGATAAAGGGTAAACTGAGCATATAAGTGCCATTGTGAAGATTAAATCCTGAAGAGGAATCTCTCCTCAAAAGCTTCTGGATCAGAACCCGGGTGACCTTTTTCAGCTCCTTGGGGACGCTGACGAAGATGCGGGAAACTTAGATAACTTCTACCAGCATGCAGTGAGCACGCAAAAGGCCCAAGATCGGGTCCGCCCAACTATCTCCGCCTCCTTAAGACCTTTAAGGTTATCAATGATGAGATCGACCGGTAGATGTTCATGACGGAGGAATAAAAGTGCCTACAACGCCCGAGGGGGTAAGAACCTGAAGAAACAAACGAGACTTCAGGGTAGGTACTAGACTGAGATGTAATAAGAATAGAGGAGGGTACCTCGCCTTGAGCTTCTCATATAACGGATCACCTAGACTTTCGAAGCCTCCGACGAAGAACAATTTGAATGTCTATATTTTAAGGAACTCGAAAAAGAAAAAAAAAACATACTTTCACGTCAGGCATTCATCATGCATATAGGTATATAATAACAGGTGCTACACACGACGTATTAAAGGCACCGATGGATGGTTCGACGTTGGTTGGGATCAGCACCAGGAGCCAAAGTCAAGGACTTTCTGCAAGAATAGTGAAAGACAGATCCAGATGGCTAGCCTTGGGACTCGCCATCCGTATAGCTAGTACTACTCCCACATGAGACCATACCTGGGTTATCCGAGCGGTCAGCCGTTGCTCTTCGGTTCTCTGATCCGAGGCCCACTGCAAGGCGATGCTACCATGTTACTTTGGCTCCTGTACACAAGATTGGCGTATATACTAGTGTCTAAACTTCTCAAGTACCTAGTTAGGAAAGCCTCACGAAGAGACGCCACTTCACCTCAAATGCCCAAGTTAGTGTGCCACCCCCTTAATGGATTAGAGCTAATGACATCTTCATCTGCGGATAGCCATCTTTTTGTGAGTCAACGCGGCATCCTGCATCTGAGATCTGTCGCCAGGCGTCCAGCGGCAGGTTGCATGTTCACCAGGTAGCAACACAGCTGCGTGGCATAAACAAACATTCTGGGACCATTCACCAGTCTGTTTGTTTTCACTGTGTGAATGCATTCTTCGCCTATCATCAGGGGCTGCATTTACTTGCCTTTCTCTATTACACACACACTCCTCCTGACTTGGATTACTCGCTCAGTTTCCTCGAGAGTCCGTAACAACTCCTTCAGATAAAGGCATAAAGACAACTTGCAACAACGATGCCTCGATCTAAGAAAAAGGACCCTGCAGATGAGGTAGCCAATCAACTCACCGGCTTGACTATCAATTCTACTGCGCCCCCTGACCCCGACTCCGTCTCCAAGCCCAAGAATAAAGTCAATCTTGCAACCCAATGGAGCACCTACATTCAAAAGGGCACACTGGAAGATTTCCAACGTCTCTGCGCTGACCTCGGCCTTTCCGGCGACCTTGGAAGCAAGACAAAGTGCCGCAAGGTATGTCGATATGAGTTGGGTGCAATAGTCCGAAGTTGATTGGTGCCAGGAGATCAAAAGCGTCAATGTCAATATCAAGCAGTTCCTTCAAAGCAAGAACAAGCCCGACGACGTTATGTTCTTCAAAAACAGACATGCCTTGATTCAGTACACGAGAAGGACTAGCTCCTTTTTTCCACGTCGCAAGATCCCCAAGGGTGACCCGCTCGCGTCTCTGTTGAAGGAAATGGATGATTAGTTGGATGAGTATGCTGGATGCCAGAGGAATCGAGTCGCTAAAGATGGACAAGTCATATAAGCAAACGAGTTGTCGATAATCATATACCGTTCTCATACTCATTATATACTGAGCTACGGAAGCCGATCAACTGTTGAAGACCCCTTCCGATATTGCAGAACTTGACAGCCAACAGCTCAGAACGCTGGAGTTGAGCTCCTGGTACCATCTTCCTAGCACTGGCGACATGAAGTCCCATCTGCTCTCAGGTTGTCCACCTCCTTTGATGAGAACACACTTTACGGAGCTGAAGCTTTGATAAACAATCATTTCGCGAGGGCCTACATTCTAGGGATAGCTCATTATCCCACCAATACTACTAGCATGGTAAGTGCAATGCGATTTACTCCAAAGAAAAGATTGCACCCCTATGAAGGGGTCAACCTTAACAAACGACATCCTATCCCTTACAACGAAAATCCGCTTCCAAGGATAACCCAAGACTGTCACTTCTTTGTTACGAGTCCTATAGCCATTAAGAGGACTCATGACTATTGTATTCTGCTGTGCAACAGCTTGAGGGTTGAGACGGACGATGACATAACAAGCAATAGATGTGTATGGCCAGCCTGATCCGTCTTGATGTTGCCAGTCCATATCTCCAATCGCAGCCAAAGCAAGTGCCACGATTTAAGGATACCTGCCTAATTTCCAATGAAAGCGGTATCTTGCATCTAGGGCACGCCACCAGGCGCTGTATGGCGAGTTGCATACTCACTAGATAGTAACATCGTGCCTCCGAAAGCAAACAATCCAAGCTTCTTCACCGGTCAACTCATTCACTACACAGAGCCCACAGTGACTCCGTTGCTGACCCTTTATCTTGGTTCCTTTTTACTCACTCTCTTAACTTTATTCCTCAACTTAGATCCCAGAACTCATCCCCTCTGAAGACGCACTCACACCCAGCTCGGCACCCGGAATGTATCAACTCAGACGATTCGCGACGGCCATGCTCCGCTTGGCTAGAATGGGCGCAACAGACGAGGTTGCCAAAGGACCTGCCGGCCTGACCGTCACTTCCACGGCGCCCTCGGACCCCAAGGACAAGGCCGACCTCGCTAGCCAGCAGAACGGCGATGTCCAAAAGGGGAGTGTGAAGAATTTCCAGCGTCTCTGCGTCCAACTCGGACTCCCTGGCAAACTTGAAAGCAAGACAAAGTGTCGCAAGGTATATCAACCTTAGATTAGGCGGAAGGATACCGATATTAACTTATGCTAGGAGATCAAGAATGTGAATGTCAACATCGGACAGTTTCTGCAGAGCAAGAACAAGCCCGCTGACGTCAAGTTCTTCGAGGATAAGCGTGCCTTGGTCAAATACACGATCATGACCGATTCCATTTACCCAAAGGACCAACTCCCGAAGGGTGACCCGCTTAGAGCCTTGCTGAAGCGTATGTTTGGATGATTAATGGGATACGATTTCTGTTTGTTAGAGTGAGATCAAGTCGCTGGGGATAGACAAAGTCACATGAGGGAGAAGAAGAAAAAACTATCAATAGGTAGCCATACGCCGTTCTCATGCTCATTATATACCTAACTCCTAATCTCCCACAATCGAATTTTACCCGTGTCGTTGCCAACCGCCAACAAATCACTCTGTCGCCCAAAAGCAACCGCTGAGATCCTGCCCAGGGGTGTCTCCTCCGTCGGCCAGTTACGGTAAACCGTACAGCTTGGAAGATGTACAAGTCGTAGCGCGTCCTTCTTGTGCTGGCTTCCGAAAGCCATGAGCTGGCCATCAGGAGAGAAGGCGATGTGTGTGATGGGGGTGACGAGTTGCTCGAAAACTCGGGTGGGTGTCGGCCGCTCTTTGATGGTAAGCTCCTCTGCCTTGGGCACGATGAGCTCGGCTCGGTCGTAGATGTTTGTGATTCCACTATTGGAACCGATGGCAACCCAGCGATCCTCGCCCAGATTGGTTGGGCCTTGGTGACCACCGAGAGCCAGGACGATACCGCCAACACAACCCTCGTCGTTCCAGACGCCCACGAAAGAACGGGACTCCATGTTGTACTCGCCAACCTGGCCATCCTTGCCTAGGATGGTCATTCCGTCTCCAGTACTCCACCAAGCAAAATCAGCAATGCCGTTGACACTCGAGAGTCTAGCAGCGGCGATCCACTGCATCGATGTCGTGCTGATGACGTTGATGATACCGCCGCCCTTCTTGGTAGAAGCCACAATCGCCATATATCTCCCGCAAGGGCTGAGCTTGAATCGTTCCATGGTCTTGTGCTCCAGTCGGTGGCCGAGAATCTGCGTCGTCTTTTGCACTGTGCCCGACTGTAGATCCCAGTGGTGAAAGTATTTTCGTCGTCCAGCGAAAAACACCTTGTCACCCTTGGGATACATGAACTCGGCTCTCCGCACGTCAACCTGCTTGACTTGCACTGACATCAACTGGGGATTAGGCGTGGGGTGGGCGGAGGGCGCAATGTGGTGAAGGTACAGAACAGATGCTGTGCTCGATGACAGGAGGACTGGGTACTCGGGGTGGAAGGAGAGAGTAGTAACAGGGGCCTTGTGCTGGTCTGGGATCTCCCTCGTTCTCTGAATATCGATAACTTCAGGCCGTAGTCGTCGCTTCTTTGTCGATCCAGCTCCAGCCAGGCGGTTGACGTCGCGGAGAAACTTCTCGAGGGGCTGTGCAGAAATCTCAGAGTCGGAATCGCTATCGGCATCTGAAGAGTCGGAAGCGGCAGAGGATCGTCGCCTCCTCTTGTTAGGTCGTCCGTCTGCTTCGCGAGCCCATGCCGGCGCTGGGTTCAGTCGAAGGTACTGCTGTCGCAATCTTCTGCTGTACTCGGTTCCGCTGACGAGGTCTTCGGCCTCTGTTAACCGCAGCTTTCGTAGGCGCGTGGCTCCGGCGAGAGAGATGACCAATCGTTCGTCGTCGCTGTCTTCCCAAACGGGGGCATTGCCGTCTACAGGCTTCGTAGACTTGGTAACTTCGGCGCCTGCAGCTGGCCCAGTGCCTGTGTCGAGCATGAAAAGATCCGCATCGTCGACATCCTCCAGTCCAGCAGTGTCCTGCCCCACGAGCTCAAGCTCCTTTCCCTCTGCCTCCTTACTGGAGTCGAAAAGCCAGTCGTCCTTGAACAATTGCGCCCGGAAGCTCGCCTTGTTTCCCAGGACCAATCGCTCCAGCTCCTCCTCGTCCGAGTCCTTGTCGTAGAGCGCGACGGTCGGTTTTTGCTTCGGAACCTCATCTTCCGAGTCAAAATGAGCCTCGCTCTCGGAGGACGTGGAGTCCTGCATGTCTTCGTCTTGCGGCGGCGCCATTGTTGTTGCTGAGTCTTGCGACGGGTCGGAAGTCTGTAGGTTCTGTCTTGGGCGAAATGTTGACGGGCGTGGAATTTTTTTTAGAGGGACCTCACAGCCTTGCATGAGCGACGAGCTATGATAGGTTCGCATTGTTAGTGGGGTAGCGGGTAGGTTGGCCAATCACGTGTAAGTGATGCCAAGAGGCTGATAGCAACCCTAACCCTGGAAATATACGAATCCATGAACTTCATGAACTTCATGAACGTCAATTTGAACTTATGTACTCGTTGATGCCTAGGGTATTCTTATATATTTCCCATTCCCTTTTGAATTTCACTTCAGATAACCCAATTATAGCGCTGCCGCCTGCGCCAAAACGCTCTCCAGCCTGTGCAAGTCGGGACTTACAGACTCGCGAGACTTTAGCGTGAGAACAGAACCCGCCTGTGCCACATCAATCAGATTTTCAACCTTGCCACCCTGCGCCAAACCAGAGATCAAAACTCCAAAGAAGGTGTCACCGACTCCGTTGACTGACACAATCTTCTGGACCTTCTCAGCGGCTGAGAACTGCCTCATGTATAGACCGCCAACACTTGGGTGGTCGCTTGTCGCTCGGGCAAGGATGTACTCTTCAGAGTCGGGGTCCTTCAGTCGAGGGTCGTCTCGACCAAGGATGGTGGTTAGAAGGACACCTTGAGGCCCCAGTTTTGTCACAATGGTCGGGATGTAGGGGAGGAGTTGAACAGACTGAACAGGGACTCCTGCATCTGTCAACCCTGCGGAGGTTGCTCTGACGAAACGATCTCGAGCTCCCCTCATTCCGAAAGCATCGATAACGTCGAACCACTCTGGAGAGTCAAAGTAGCCATTGTCACGAGCTGCAGTATACATGGCCTCCAACTCGTAGCTGTTTGGCGACGCGATATCAACGGTGGGCTTTGGGAAGACTCGGAGCTTCGGGTGGCCCTTCTGGCGGCAGAAAAGGTTCATCGACTTTGCTGTCGACACTGGCTCGAAGGCTACCTTGCATCCTTGATCTTGGCCTGCCTTCAGCCAAGCCCTGATGTCTTTTTCACTCCAGTTGCCGTCGACCACCAACCACTTGGGCTTGGTGCCTCGAACGGCAGATTTCCAGTACTCGGGAAACGAGTGATGTGTAAAGATACCCATGTCGGCCATGGCCATGACAAGGTTCTTGTTGGCGTCATTGACGGCAACATATTGGGCTGTCCTGTTGGAACCATGATACTCGTGCCCAAGCTGTCGGATGTAGGTTGTATCCAGACCTGAAGCCTCGAGTCCGTTTAGGACAGTCTTTCCAGCGCTGGATTTTGCATCAGCATTATGCGAGGGTCGTCTTGCGACTTTGACTTACACATCATCGCCGATCATGCTGCAGAGTCTAACTCGGGCATGCTTACTCACGGAGTGTGCAGCAAGCGCGACGTTATGACCAACTCCTCCGATGGACTGGCTGATGCTGGATGGATTCGAGGTGTGGAGGACAGGCGAGGCATCGCCTGACTTGGGAGCGGAGTAGTCACAGCTCAGGTCAATAGCTACGGACCCGGCGACAAGGATATCGGCCTTGCTATCCGTGGCGACATCAGGTTCCTGGGGCTGAGAGGGAGCAGCAGGTAGAGCAGCAGGTGATGCATTGCTACTGCTACGATTAGAGTTACGTTATCCCCAGACCATTGCAATATCATCGCCGCAACTTACAAAGTCTTCACCGGCTCGGACCCGGGAGACATGAGCTTGGAAAGCTCGACAGCGACATTGGTGGCTCGGACGATGTTGGATGTCACTAGTTCCTTGTTGGCGATGACCGCCTTCTCCCCCGTGAGCTGCTTCAGCCTGCCCAGGATGTACGGCGTGTTGGCGCTTCCAGTGAAGCCCTTCTCGTTGGCCTCCCTGACAGCCTGCTCGATGTAGTCCTGCATCTTGGGGGCCGGGATGCCGAACTTGTCCGGGATTGGGTTCGCAAAGAGCAGACCCGACTCGATATTAAGCTTCTCCTGGGCCAGGATGATGGCAGCTGCCTCCTTCTCAGTGTAGACGACAGATGGGCTCTTGACACCGCTATCCCGGGCCCAGAAGGCAGGAAAGTCAATATTGCCAGACCTACCATCGGCAAAGGTCGACACATAGGCACCCTGAGTCTCGAGGAACTCAAGAGTCCGAGGGATATCGAGGAAGCCCTTGCAACCACTGCTAATAACGGCAACCCGGGTTCGGCCCAACTCGGTGAGATCAGCAGAGATATCCATCGAGTCCTGTCCACCACGGTGGACACCACCCAGGCCACCAGTACCAAAGACTCGGATACCAGCGAGTCTTGCTAGCAGCATCGTTCCGGCAATGGTGGTTCCTCCATGAATCTTACGTCCTGTAAGTCCCTAGATGGCCCGAGTTAGTCACATGTGGTAATTGCCGAGTTTAAGAGAGTAAAGAAATCCTCTGATAATAGGCAATTGTAGCCGAATCATCATCGTTCACAAAACAAACTCCCAGTCTTACCATTCCTGTAAGGTAGGCGACATCTCTTCTGGATGCCTTGACAGCACTT
This sequence comes from Fusarium sp. NRRL 66088, assembly GCA_013186415.1. Lineage (NCBI taxonomy): Eukaryota > Fungi > Ascomycota > Sordariomycetes > Hypocreales > Nectriaceae > Fusarium > Fusarium sp. NRRL 66088. The sequence continues at coordinate 7,600 of JABCKD010000717.1, read as the reverse complement.
CCACTCTCAATCATCTGAACAATCTCTTCCGGAGAGGCACCGACTTTGGGCACTCCGTCAACAATGGCAATAATAGCCGGGATACCTCCATGGCTGCGGACGAGCTCCGAATGCTCACGGGCCAGGTCATTGCCCAACGCTCCGTGGGTGTAAATGGTTGACTCAAGAGCAACGACAGGCTTGTTACTGGCAACGGCATCTGCAACTTCGTCCGTGACCTTTAGCAGCTCTCGTACGCCAGCCAGTGACGCGGCCGCGCTCATGAGGCGGCGCTGAGAATAGACCGGCCGAGCCCCGGGGCCGGAGCAGCAGCGCCACATGGAAGGGCCATGCCGGGAGATAAGGCTAGGTAGCCGCGGAGTCAGCATGGTGCCGACTAGCTAAGCAGTGCAGTGAAGAAAGGCGCAATTGGTGAAAAAGTAGCTTATACTATAGGTAAGGAAAACCCTTGATGAATGGCGTGGTTTGATGAGCAAGCAGAGTTGTGTTGGTGGTGGTTGGTTGGCGGGGTTGATTTGATAAGCCCAATATGGAGATTGGAGGTTATCAAAAGCTCCGATAGGCGAACTTCGCAACGCTTGCCACTTGAACAACGTAACAAGGACCAGTAAGAGACAATTACTCGAGTTGAGATTGGTAGGATTCAATGGTGTTTGTCTAGAAAAAAAAAAAAAAAAAGAGTCTCCACAAAGGACTCACGCAACCTGATTTCCAACGTCGTCCTTCCTGCGAGTCAAAAATGCCACGCCTCGGGGCCCTGGGGCTAGAACAACAAGGAAGCGGGCGCCTCACTCGGCCGTCGGAGGGCGCCGTCGGTAACGATGAAAGTGGCACCTCTCCTTTGGTTCCTGTTCTTCCGCCAAGAGAGAAAGAGAAAAATGGAAGGGTAAGAAAAAAAAAGTCCCATTTTCCCCACTCACTTTTTCTTTCCGCTGTGTGTTTGTGTGTGGGTGAGTGGAGTCAGTCTCCTTCTCCCGCCACAACCGATCGATGCGAGTTTGTGGGATCTGGATCGCCATGTTTTCTTTCCTTTTCTTTTTGGTCCGGTTAACGTTATGGATCCTTTCGAGAAGTGTTGCCATATGGAATTGCATGTTCTCAACTTCGGCTATATCGAGGACACATATATGCGACCAAAGCAACCTGACCTGTCAAACTCGCATGGATGGGTTTGACATGACATGAACCATCTCTCTAGAACGTGGTTTCAAGGGCCGCCCCGGAATTATTGCATCCGATGTCAAGTCTCTTTTTTATGCAAGCTAGTCCCTGCCTGTCTCCGTTTGAGTTGATTCATAAAAAAGTCGCCATCTGATCCCTGCCGCAGGGCTCGACTTTCAGACTTCAGATGAGACAGACATGGATCTAAGAGAATGTGACTTGCTTTTTGACTGGCGCAAGATGAGACATGCCGCGGAATATTCTACACCGACTCTATATTTGCTTCTAGACTTCTTTCTGACACTGAAAGAGAATCTTGAGGCATTGGAAGAATACAATCATAATTAACCGGCTGAATAGGTATCCGTGTCATCTCGCTTCCCTCTTTTGCCCAGAAATGACACCTCCAAAAAAACGTCTGTCCAGGGTATGAACACCCATCTGGAGAGATTTGACGGACGTCATTTCCGGTTTCAAGTTGTAGATATAGACAATTAATTCCATCATTATTCCTCTGGTGATTCTCTCCCTGGTTTCACACTTTTGCCGTGAACATCAGCCATCATGACAGTATCACGACTTCTCGTGCCACTGCTGTTCCTGGCCGGACAGTCGTTGGCGGGCAACTTTACCATTTCCAACGGCCAGATATTCACCCCTGGTTTCGTTGTGTTAAATGCCCCCCAGCCAGATACTCCTTTGGGAGGTGGTAGGTTATCATGCACTCAACACCAACTCTTTGCTAATACAATACCCTCAAGACACACTACACGTCTCCATAGACGTGACGGCCAACGGCAAGTTGCCGTTGCCACCATACGAAGAAGATGATTCCAGCCAGATTTTCAGCATAGAGATGTTTCTCTACAGTTACACAACGGGACGCAACTTTACCATCTCTAATGGTACAGCTAGCGCCAACAACGCGAGCCTCGGCGAGATCATGGCGCAGGAACCCGACAGCACCGTGAAACACGTCAACTGGGTCTGGCCCGATTGTTTGGTGGGTGACGGCAAGCCGGATGATGACGAGAGCGACCGGGGCATTTATAACGTATTTGAATTGTATTCCACGGTGACTTACATGATGCTGACTTAGATAGATCTCCATCCGCCAAAATTTTAGACTCAACGGCGACGATTACTATACCATTTTCGACGTCCCTATTTCCGTCACTAATTCGATCAAAGAAAATGACGATCGTCCTTCTTGCGACGACTTATCCAATGAGCTGCTCCCATATGAAGATGTTGACGCAGAGACGGCCAACGAGGTCGGCGTCCTGTTTGCCCCGGGCGATGCGACAGAAGTTGAGGCGGGGGACAAGGACTCTGGGGCGTCGATCGCCAAGCTGGGGTTGATGGCATATGCTGGGGGGTTGGCGAGCATAATGGTCGCAGTCCTGTAAAATATTGGACCGTTATTAAATATCTGGCCGCAATTAAGACGGAGATCCTACTTGATCAAGCTTGTCCACCGCTACCCAAGACATTCCAAACCTCAATGATAGCTGTTGGAATAGCCTATCCCATCTACGCCGCCAACCAACAGGACTCGGCTAGCCAATGCAGGTCACCACTTCGCCAAACCAACCAGCCTCTCACAACCCGCTCCCTCCCATCCTCCAACGGCAGCCAATTGCGGGGTCGCCCATGCCTCACCGAGGCTGTCCGTCACGGACCGTGTAAGTGAAGGCACTCGCTGCAACATCGCGGATCTGCCCTCTTGTTAGTTCACCAAGCAAACATTCACTGGCCGTGTCTCGGCTAGGGCACTATGTCGCAAAGTTGGCGAATGACTTTCCCAACGCAGCTTTGATTCTCCACCCCCTCGCAAACTGCTTGCCCAATGTGTAGTAAACTCTCATGTGCGCTATGATGGTATAGAGGACCGAGGCTCCAATAAAGTGAAAGCAAGAGCTACGAGCTCAAGATGCGAGGGCTATCATGTTTGTTAAAAATGAGACCATCACCCGGTTCTTGACTCTGTGGCTTCGCACTCTAATTTCCTTGTGAATTCGGCTCTCAACATCGCGAGCCGGCGATACCGTCCATCACATCACTTACACCTTCATCCGGCCCCACCGAGCATCACCGCCGTCATGCCGATGCATCAAGGTCTGATTCCACGCGAGGGCTTCTGTGCCGACGTCGTCCTCCGCCTCATCCGCCGTACGGTGTTAAACCCGGCCCTCTTATTCCCACTTGTGCTGCTCGCTCGCTTCACAAAGTCGGGCCAAGACCTCGCCAAACTCCATCCCGCCTCCCGACATCTCGGGACGCTCTTCTGCGTCGCCCTCGCCCGCTGGGCCAGCGATTGGGCGTCTGAAAAGGCTCGAAATAATTGGGTCAACGACAAGTATGATTGGACTCGGGAGATCGTACTGGTAACTGGCGGTGCCGGAGGCATCGGAGGCCATATGGTCAAGCTGCTCGATGAGCGGGGCATAACGGTCGTGGTGCTAGATGTCCAGCCCATGTCCTTTACCGTCTGTCCGTTCTCCCGTCTCCATCTCCATCTCCATCCTTCGGACCCCGGTCCGGAGGTGCAAAGACTGAATGTTGAATGATGCTAACTTTAACGTGGGAAGCGGCCAACGTGCACCACTTTCAATGTGACCTTCGCTCACCCGAAAACGTGGAAGCCGTGGCCGAAAAAGTCAGGGCTCAGGTCGGACACCCGACTGTCGTCATCAACAACGCCGGCGTGGCCCGGGGCAAGACGGTATTGGAGGCTGAGCCGGGAGACGTCCGCTTCACTTTCGACGTCAACTCGCTTGCACCGTTTTGGACGGCCAGGACGTTTGTCCCCGATATGGTCGCCAACAACCATGGCATGATTGTCACTGTGACATCGTACGCTGCCTGGCTTACGATTCCCAACATGGTCGATTACGGAGCTTCCAAGGCCGCCTCATTGGCTCTTCATGAAGGCTTGACGGCCGAGCTGACTACGAGATACAACGCCCCCAAGGTCCGGACGGTGATAGTCCACCCGGGCCACACCAAGACCGCTCTCTTTACTGGCTATGACCAAAAGACGGACTTTCTCATGCCGCAGCTTGAGCCTGAGACTGTGGCTGACGCCGTAGTCAAGCAGGTTCTCACAGGACGCAGCGGCTACGTTGTTATCCCGGGATTCGGCATGACTCTGTCTGCTCTTCGTATGCTGCCGGATTGGTATGCCATTCCACTAAGAGCCAAGGCGCAGTCGTATATGAACAACTTTAGGGGTAGGCAGGTGATTGAGGACGTGGACGCCGCTTATGAGGTCGATCATCATCTTAAGAGGGGCACAAATGATACGACTGAGAGCGCAGTACTGGTCCCTGACGTCTAGGCCGTTGTCGGGGGCATGATGAATGATGCAGACGCTACTAGGAGAAGGTTAGCTGGCGAAACGTGGCGGGCTGAAGCAAAGACAGCCTCGGCATCACGGTCATTTGTCGATTCAAACAAGCTCCATAGTAAGAGGACCGAAGCAAGGGAGAAGGCCAAGAGAGAAGCCAAAGAGCGGGGAGTTGAAGTTGATCGTGTCCAACAAGTCCATAACGGATGTGGGTTGCATAACTTCCATGACTAACAGACCGTACGACGCTCAGATATCGATTGCAATCCTAGCAACCAAAAGAAAAGAAACGAAAAGAAAATTCTTTATGAAAAATTCTTTTAGCCGGTGATAGAGATAATCGCAAGGATCTGATGATGGTGCTGCCACAATCGACCCGAGTCAAGGGATTTGGAATTGGACGACGGGTATTCGAGGCGGGGGGCTGCAAAGAGAAAGCAAGGGACCAGACCAGGGACTGACGACTCTCTATCTTCGGTGTGAAAAAGGTCCGACAAGAGGACACGGAGCTTGCCTCGCCTTACGAACCTCCCATGTAAGAGAGAGAGGGCGTGCGCAGGAGCTTGGGCGCCAAAGTCCGAGTCCGTTTCTGCTTGTCTCCGGGGTGAGGCTCAGGATCCAATATGAAACGGCACAAGAGGCAGGCCCGTGCATCGTATCGTCTCCGGGACCGACGGTCGGTCGGTTGGTACCTGGGTACATACACATGCATGGAAGCAGCAGGCTCTAGATGGATGTGGTCGGAGATGCGTTTGGTGGTGTTGGTGATGGCTGTTGGCCGTTGGCATTGCGTCTGGGCGAGCGAATCCCCGAGTACGACAAGGTGCCGGTGCATATGAAATGTTGCTAGGCTCGAGTGATGATCAGGCATGGATTGTGCTTGGTGATTCGATCAATTGATGGACCAACAGGCGTGTGTGTATATAGACGACAGGAGAGTCCGGCAACCAGGCGCAAGATGCGCTCGCTTACTGCGGCGTCAGCTCGAGACAACAAAGCACATTGCCATAAACGGCGGCGGCAGCGGCAGCGGCAGCGGTAACGGAACAAAATTCGACTGCGGACAGGTTCAGGGTCTCGCAGGGGATCCAGCCTGCCGGACCATCATGAGATGATCATCGTTCGCTGCATGTCGTGGCGAGGGACCCATACTGCCATTGTCAATTTGACAGTTGGGACTGCTCCCAGGGCAGTAAGTACTGTAGTTAGTTACATAGACCGCATCTGCGGGACTAGGACTGGGGTCCAACGGCTGGATGACGGGAGATGAGAAGAATGAAGCAGAACCTAAGCGTTATCACCTGGCAAGGCGGTGTTGGTGTCCCGTAATAAGCCATGAGCCGCAGATTGGATACATCATCCAAGGTTGACGCTGCGAGAAAAACCCCCGACAATCAGCATGGCAATAAACATGAACCACCGTGGAAGCCAAGACCTGGCCGTGTCAGCTTGAATGAACTACTGCCAGATCCCATCTGGATCATGGACCGAGAGCCCTACGAGTTGAGTTAGTGCGGACACGAGAGCATATCATGTTGGCTCTGTTGCAGATTTGCTCCGAATCCCCGAATCCCATCCCCATCCCCACGCCTGCCATCTCAGCTGGAGCACGTCCGTCTGCCGAGCCCATCTGTGTGCTGGCCAAACCCGTCATCTATCTGGCGAAACGTCGTGGGAACGACCGGGGAAACCGGTGTGGGAGATGGGTTGGATCCGCCTCACCCATGCTGGGTCATGGATGGCTCCATCTGATGACTGCTTTCGCAACCAGCCCAGTCCAGCCCAGTCCACGTACGTACGTACCTACATAGCCTGTCCTGGACATGACGACTATCGACTTGAAAGAGTTGCGAGCGCGAGAGAGGACAGGCGGAGGAACTCTACATGAGGCCACTTCAGACCCCCGACCCTCCATCGCTCAGGTGCTGGCCTTGTCCAGCTCACTGCACCATATACCAAAAGGGCAGAATAGGTTAGCATATGCGGACTGGACGTTGCACGAAATACAACCTACAACCCAGAGAAGTAGCTGACCCCTAGTACCGGAGCAGTCAGTCACACAGCTCGCTCACTCACTCACACACGCACGCACGTTTTCATCGGAACTAGCAGGTGCATGAGTGGATTCGCCCAGCAACGGCGCAAGCTCGGCACGGGTTCAACGTCTTTTTGTCTTGGGTTGTGAGATGGTGGTGGTGACAGTACGTACTGTAGATGTCGGTGGTGAGTGATGAGAGAAGGATTGGTCTGTTCTGGGCGCATAGCGTGGGCAAGTCACTTGGTCTAGGCGGATCTTTTGGATCATGTTGCTTCTTTCCCCTCATGCTGTTTGTATCATAGGTCTATTGGTCAAGTCAACGCTGTCAGCATCCTATGTGGCTTCTGGACTTGTCAATTGATCTTGGCTACAGATGCTTATTTCCGCACTCCATGGAGACGGGGCGTTTGAGGCATCTCTTTGACAAAAAATGCGGGCATCTTTCTTTTTCCTGTCTTACTGATGCTTCTTTCTCCAACAAGAAACTCCATTCTTGCTTCATGTTAGCGGGCAGTCCTCTGGGGTCGACCCAGCCTCAAGGAACATTTGTCATGCAGCGACCAATCAGAACCGCCCATCGTCTGGTGGAGCCCGCGCTGCAGAGGCGGGTGTGGACTAAAATGTCAAGGCCGCTACTGCGCGGGCAGGGGTTCCAGGAAGGGCCCTGGAAGCTACCCAGACCCAGTGGACCGTGTCAACCGTGTCGGCTGAGTGGATCGTGTGGGAGCGCGCCAGCAAAATCTCCCGCGAAATCAGCCCATTTCTGTCTCCTCGTCAGGTCTTGCGGCGCATGCCCCCGACCCGCCTCCGCTTGCTGGGCGCTGGCGACAATCGTGTCATGCCATTTTTTTCTCTGAAGGCAATTGTGACCCGACTTTCACCTGCCCTTTGCCCTTTGCCCTTGGCCCTTGGTCCTTGGCTGGTCCTTCCTGCCTGACCCTGTCCGTCCTTTTTCACTGATCCCCCTTCCTTCTTGCCCCGAACAAGCAAGTGCTGTACAGCAACGGTACAGCCTTCTAACGATTGAACGATACACCCCCCCTCCCTCGTCT
>JABCKD010000716.1:0-52344 GCA_013186415.1 Fusarium sp. NRRL 66088 | reverse complement strand
CGGTAGAACCCCCCCCCCCCCCCCCGTGTTTCTCCCTCGCTTCGCCTGCGTGCCACATCGTGCGTGTCCCTCCGTACCTACGTTAGCTTGGAATCATCCCTTGACCTGCTTCCTTTTTTTTCTGGGTCCTCATGCACACGTACGATCTGCTGGCTGACATTTTGATGCCCGTCATGTTTTTTTTCCCTTGGGCAGGGCACAGCTGACAGGGGTGTCGTGAGAGAGAGAGGTTTTGCACCGAAGGACGGAACGGAATCGAAGCCGCAACGAGGGAGGACAGAGATGGGGAGGGAAGCACGAAGCGGAGTATTCGTATTAACCATGGAGAAGGAGGCAGGCGTGTAAGTGAGTTGAGTGACCTGGGCGGATGTCGCGTATAACAAGAAAACAACCTAGGTAGACTCGAGTCGAGTCGGCAAAAGTCCAGAAGAGGAAACTGGGCGAGATTAAACATGAACCGTGACATCCATTTCAATCACATGGGAAATTCCCTCTGGCCGGCAAAAGAAACAAGGCTCCATGGTTCCTTCCCCGTTGCGTTGCGTTGCGTTGCTCATCATGTCCACGATCATGAATGAATGGAAAAAAAAAAAAAAAAAGAGAAGGAACGCGCAGCCGTGCAAGAAGACCTCATTTCCACCCGATCTTGCCGAGCGACAATAATTTCTTTTTCATCTTTTCATTTTTATTCTGTTAAGAAAACACCCAGCCTCGTCCCCGCCGCCAACAACAGCCTCATCGCACTTTTTATTTTTTTTTAGTCTTGGCCACCTTCGTGTTGTGGTTCTTCCTTTTTTTTTTTTTTTTTCCCTCTCTCACAGGAGTCGCTCCTCCTATTTTGTCCGCCCGCCGTGCAGTAAGGTTCAGGTCCCAAGGAGCCGGGTTCCCCGTACGGTACCGCGTCGTGCCGCGTCGCCCCGTGCGTTCAGTGCGCGTGTTATTTTTGTCTGCTCTACTCTGCCCGTGGTCTCATCTCCAACCTCGAATATTACCTTCTCTGCTCATAAGTTATCTTAAATCTGCGAAATATTTATTGGTCATTCCCCTCGTACGGTTCGCATCTTCGAGGTTCGGCATACCAGCACCAGCATCAGCATCGACTGCGGCGGTTGGAGCTGCCCTGACAGCGCACCCTTGCGGCTCATCGATTTGGCGCGGCCTTTGTTTACTTGCTCACCAATCGTTTCGTCTCTTGCATCTGCCTCAACTGCTGTACAGCACCTAAGAAAGCATTGACATCTGCTGAACGCGTGACATTTCATCCGAAGAAGCTTTGAACTCGTCAACGGCATCATTCAGTCGTCTTTCGATTGGACCAAGCGTCAGTCATCCGTTCTTGTCCCTCGTCACCGTCTTCAAAGCTCCCCGCCTGAGGCTTCGACAACACTGCTACCCGCATTTCGTCGTAGTGCCTGGTTCTATCGCCAACATCCTCGAGGACTCGATCCGACTAGACAAGCCCCTGGCCACCTGCACCCGCGCCCAGTGGTGCATTGGCGATAGTGGTGCCTCTTTCGGGCTCGGGGTCCCTTGTCTAGCCTGACAGGCCATCTCGCAGACTCAGTCTGGGGACAAAGACCCCCCAGTCGGCAGCCCGCTGACCGTCTTGCTAGGCCTGTCGCCCGCGCTGCTCACCGCCTGCCCTGTCCATTCGCTGGACCTGAGCACGCCTCGGCCTCTTGCTTTGGACCTGACTGCACCCACGTCTCACGCTTCCTCTGCCTCTGCTGGGTGGGCGACTCTCACTCACACTCGTTCCGCTCACTCACTCGCGTTCACACCTCAACCCAGCGCGCGACTGTGGCCGGCCGCTATATCAACATCCCCCAACGAGCCTGCTGTCCTGTCGTTCCTCCGCCATGCTATCCGGTGTCGCCGCCTTCGCGTTTGCTCTTTGCTGCTAGTCTCTCGTTTTCTGCCGAGTCCTCCATTGTAGTCCTGTGGTTGCTGGCTTCCAGTTTTACGCGTTCGTTTGCCCGCCTACGTCTCATTCGCCGTCAGTGTACGTCCAGTTGAAGCTGGGTCCTGGGCCGTTCATGCGCATGCGCCCTCGTGTGTACCGTTCGCCTCTGATCTCGAAATAGGTCAATTGGTCCCAGGAGCACTCGGTAATCGATTCTGCACCGTTCAAGCGTCATCAGTCACTCGTTCTTGTCCTGACGCTCTCGTTCTGGATCTTCAAATCTCATCTCATCGCTCCCCTCGGAGCCAACCATCACCACTTCGTCTCGGACCCAATCAAAGCCTGCCAGCTGTCGCGCGCGCGCCTTCAACTTGGCTGGCCGACCCGTAGAGTCGCCCCTCTGCGGACCAAGTAGCCTTTCGCCTCCTTTCTCTAGGCTGCTCTGGCTGCCTCTCATCTCATCTCATCGGGCTGCATTGCGCGAGCTCCTGCGCCGTGCCGCAACGACCTGCACTTCGCTTCGTTCCCGCCGTGCGTCTCTCTCTGCAGCTGTGGATCTCGGTACCGGTTAGTCCAGCCAACCTCTTCATTCTTGCCTCCATTTCTCCTGTTTCCCTGCTTCCTCCTGATCTGCTCCTGTCCATGACGCCTGTCACTCGTGCTTTGATTCATATGCGAGGCTATTCCCTTCCCACCCTCGCCGCCCCTCTGTTCCCCTGGTCGACACATCGAGACTGAACCAATCCCCTAGTCTCGCCCGTGGATCCTCTGAGTCTAGTTTGACCTGCTTCGACTATCCCTTTGAAACTCTGTACTGGACTGCATGGCGTCCTCCGAGGTTGACCAAAAGTTTCTCGGCAAGCTGGCCAAGGCTGTCGAGAATGACAATCCCCTCCTGGCCTCGATGCTCTTCAAGATTCTGGGCTTGTCTTTGAACCTTGCTGAGCAGCTTGTCGCAGCCAAGAAGCAGCGCCGTCCCGACTATGAGCCATCACCCAATGCTGTGCGTCGCATCTTGCGCATCATCTGGCTCTCTCGCGAGGGCAGGACAATGCTCGAGCAGTACGTCATCCCCATGGTCGGAAACTATGGTGAACTCAAGGTTCTCGCCTATAAGCTTCGTGCTTCTTTCTCTCACATCTATGCCCTGTTTGGCAACCAACCTGTAGTGTCAAACTTGGGCAGGTATACACCAGATGTCACAGCCGGTCTGACGCCACGGTTGGACAAGGGAAAAGGACGAGCTCTTGACTGGGAGGCTGACTCGAGACCTTCTTCGGTACAACCAACTCACCCTCTGGAGGGAGGTCCTGTTATGCCGCCTCCAGGATTCGAGGACCGAACTATGCCTCTCTCTCCGAGCTTTCTTATCCCAGCCAAGGACTATCTCCCAGAAGCGAAACAACACTTCCTCGAGGCCATTCAACTTGCCGACTCTCTTCTTTGGGGATCACACTCCCTCCGACTCTCAGTCAAGACAGAGTATGCCGCCTTCTTGTACGAATGTGTCCACGACGCTGAGGCAAGTCGGAAGCTCGCCAAGGACACGATCGCGGAAGTTTATGAAGCTACCGAAGGAATGGACGACGACATGTTTAGCGACGCTTGCGAATTGGTTACGGTCCTTGGCAAGATGATGAAGCGTGGTCTCGGATCCAGTGGCAACTTGCGTGGTAGCAGAGCGTCGGCATCAAACCAGAGCCCTGCGCCTGGAATTACTGCGGTCCCAGGGATGGAGAACCCGATATGAAGAGTCGACGCAGGAGATTTGTTGGAAATTTGTAATGCTTTGATCGCGAGCGCATAATCGCGAGCACTCTTGGGAGGTTGTGGGAGCCGGGGAGAAGCTTCACGTCGGGCCTGGATACTTGCTCACGATGGGCAACTTGATGCGAGCAGGGACAAACTGACACGACGCTGCTTGGAACCTGGTATTGGTTGCACCACACCAGAGTTGGAACGACGACGGATCATTTTGAGTCACGACGGGCGCGCCAAGAAGTCAGTCAACACTTGGGGTTGAATCAGTTTCAGCGGGCCGTTCCGCACGGCACGGCACCACACCACACATACACACGACACGGCAATGTGTGGGGATTCTCAGACATGATCAACAGGAGAGCCTAGATTGAATCAGCTCACGGCACATACGGGCCCATCGATTGACCGATGGACAAACCGAGACAGGACACGCGCTCGGAGTCTTCCACGACACGGTTGAGAGGGAGGGACGACAGCATAGGTACGGCTTCGGATGTTGTTTCACGCAGCCAGTCAGTCTCACCTCACCTCACCTCACCTCACCTTACCATCTCATCTACTTGTGAGCTGTGGAGTGGACACATCCATGTTGGCGCAACGCGAGGACTAATTTCTCCCTCGGGTTTGATGTGCATTTTCTTCTTCACTTCTACGCTGTTATTTGATACCCAGATATTTCCGGACTCTGATATGCATGTGCGTTTACTTTTCTACGTATTCATCATCTATTTATTGATGGTTTGTTTTCATGTTGTAGGGTCTCGGCTGTTGGCGGCTGGAAAATAGAACAGAAGGTATCAAGAGGGAGGGAGGTTCTGTTTGCATTGGCTCATTGACTGATTGATTTACTGATTGATTTACCGGGCTTGTCTGATAGATGTAAGAGTACCTAGCATGTTTATTGACAATACCCAGGACGTTTGCATCGACGCGTGGTTTATCTGAATCTGGTTATAAAAGGGTCGAACGAGTCTTGTTTGTTATATGTCTAATGTCTAATTGGATGTCTATCGAATAGGGATCTATGGGTATCCATCGAAACACCAGCCGTCAAACGGACATGTACCAACGGATCAAGATCCAACCTAGGAACAACTCTAGATGTTAAATCTCGACATGATCCAACTCTCTTTGACCAACCTAGACTCATCACCGCGCCGCACTCGACCGTCTCTCTATGAGACTCGCAACAACAACAACACCACCACCACCTGGTCATTCTCTCGATCGCCATGATCCTTTTTGGACCGTGAACCACACTCGCGCAACAAGATACTTGTAGGTTCGCCCTGGTCCTGGTCAAGTCTAGGAGTCGTCGGAGTCATCATCGGAATCCTCCTCAGAACTTTCCTCAGAGCTCTCCTCGGAATCCTCATCAGACTCTTGACCAGATTCTTCGCCGGACTCCTCACCGGACTCTCCAGAGTCCTCTTCCTCCTCAGGCTCCTCACAATCGCCGGACTCATCCTCCTCAGGAACGTCCTGTACCCACTGCTTGACCTTCTCACGGCTTTCCTCCTCACGATCAGCGGCCCTCTTGGCACGTCTGGCCTCCTTCTCGGCGCGTTCAGCTTCAGCGCGCTCACACTTGTCACGGATCAACTCAAGAGGAATGAGACGACCAGTGACGTTGACGAAGTTCGCTTGCATCTCCAACCAGCGATTCATTTTGTATTTGCTGTCGATGGAACCGAGAAGCTCGCAGTCCTTCCTACCCAAGTTTTCATCGGGCTTGGGATGGATCTGAGGAGGGTAGAGGACCTTGTAAACATGATCCTGGAGATAGCGCATGTCGGCTCGCTTGTTCTCATCGCCGATAATGACCTGGGAGTCGGAGCTGCTAGATTCAACGTCAGAAGACTCCGAGGAAGCATCTTGGCCGGAGGAAGATTGGTCATCCTGTTGAGCAACTTTGGCCTTCGCGTTGGCCTTGTTGTTGGTTTCTTCGTATTCATCAGAGTCGTTGGAGTCAGAGTCAGAGCCAAGTTCAACATTGGATTCTTCATCCTCGTCTTCATCTTCATCATCGTACTCGTCCGAATCTTCGAGTTCGAGTTCGACTTCCTCTTCCTCGAATTCTTCTTCGCCTCCGTCAGACTCTTGGTCGGTGTCACTCTCGGATTCGTCGTCCGCATCGCCGCTGGTGTCGTCTTCAGACTCGGTTTCAGCACTGCTGGTGAAAATATCATGATCATTCTTGCCAGACAGGCCCTTGATGTGATCCTAACGAGCAAGGACATCTGTCTTGGTCTTGCCAAGTGCAGTGGCAATTTCGTCCCAAGGGAGCGGATCATCGCCATCCTTCATTCCTCGAAGGAGGCAGTCTTGAGAGATTGTCCAATCTGGATCATCATTGTCGGAGCTCGCATTAGCCTCCGAAGTCGAATAATCATCAGCATCGGTAGAAACTTGATCGGTCTCAGCTTCTGATTCATCCTCATCCTCAGAAGAGGCTGCGTTGGAGGATTCATTATTGTTGGCCTTCTTGGTCATGCTCTCCTTTCCCTTGGAAGATGCCTTGTTGCTGTCCTCGCTGGTTTGGGCTTCAGACTCGCTGGTCTCGGCTTGAGTCGAGCTGTCCTCTTTGAAAGTAACAGTACGGCGTGTAGCCTTTACACACTTGTTCTTGGGACACTTCTTGTCACATCCTTTGATACAAGTATCTCCACTCTGAGAAGAAGGGTTAATCGAGGTACGGTCCAGCTCGTCAGTAGGCTGGACAGTTTGAGCCCCCTGACTCTGGGATGGCTCTGGGGCAGCGGGGTCGTAGCCCCGAATGGCCTTTGCTATGGCTATATGGAAGCTTCTCGGCGATAGAGGCGGCGGGCGTCTACCACGGCGCATGATGGATAGATGCGATGTTGAAGTCTGCTCGTTGTGTGTCTTGGGTTGGGGGAGTGATGTTTGAACAAGACTTGCCTCCTATTGAAGTGAAGCAGGATAGAAAGCTGGACCCGACAGTACTGAAAGCTTGAGCGCGAAAAGAGACGGCGGGTCTCTGTCGCGATGGTCGATAGGTTTGACGGTTATGTGCCTCGGCCTTTGTGTGGAGGAGGTAGGAGGATGACGAGTACAGAAGACTCTCTCTCGGCTTGGAATGAAGAAGGGTGAAAGGTAGAAGTGGGCTCGAAAGCACCAAAGACTCGAGAGCGGCAGAAGGCGACGGATCTCTGAGGTGACCCTCGTGGTGATGGATGCTTTGCAGAGGAGAATAAGCGACTTCGAGATGGTACTCAAGGGTGAATCGAAGGCATCGACGTCTGATGGTCGGTCGCGTTATGAGAGGAAACGACAGCGCGTGCGATGACAATGCCTCGGAAGATGAACGAGGATGCTTTGGGGGGGAGGAGAGGAAGAAGAAGGGTACTCGAGATGGTGTGTAAGGTGGAGAGTGAGAAAGAATCAAGGCCTATCGCCCGGTGGCGGTATCAGAGAAGAAGGAGATTCTCTGCGATGCCTCGAGGAGTGAATCAAGATTCCTCGTGCGCAAGATGTGAGGGAAGAAGAGGAAAATGCTCTTTGGGAAGCAGGCAAAGAGGCTCGCAAGCCTGAACGGCCGTGAGTGGAAGCGATCCAAGAGATGAACGGTGTCTATCGCAATGATCCAAGCGATGAATGAAACACTGGTGTTGAAGAAGCAAAGGAGGATAGTCCCAAGATGTTGAAATGATGGAAAGGGTTGGTTGGGTGTGTGTGTGTGTGTGGAAGGAAGAGGAGGAAGAGAAGGAAGAGAAGAGGTCGAGGAGAGTCGAGATTTTTCAAAGTATCTCGAGGCTGTAGTAAACAGCTGCTGAGCAGTGTCAGAGTCGTCGGTGAATCAGACGAAGTGCCGGGCAGTTGGTGGCAGCTAGTAAACAAGGGGGGGGCTTGGACCAGAAGTTGATGCACTTCACAGTTAGGATCTTCAGCATCAACTCTAAAGGATTACTTTTTTTTAATAGACATAATGCACACTTGATGAGTTATACATAGTTACTGAATACTCCCAAGATACTGTTTAGATAAAATGTACGAGTTGCGATGTGATCCGTCGTGTTCCTTGTCGTTGCTCTAGTTGACCGATCGACCCTCTCTACTCACCCCGCCGCCTTGGGCATCTGCAACCATCAAGCACCGACAGTGATTCACTGTCCAGCAGCATACAAGTCAGTGCTGTCAATAGCAACAATAGCTGTCCACAATGCCCACTCTCAAAGTCTCTAGAGAACCTTGGGCACAGTCTAGAGGTCATGGGTTTTAATACGACGATGGCATTTAGGTCCAACACCATAAAACACAGTAACCTAAAACACACCTTGACTCAGATTAAAAACAAACATATCCTCAAGTTCATAATCAAAGTCCAGATATCTTATCTTGTTCTACAGTAACGATAGAGTTTAGTCTGATCACGATCCAATGGGACTGTCGCCATTTTCGCTGACTCATCCCGCAACTCGCTCAATATCAGGATATCGTTTGACTCGCACTATCCATCTTGTACCTCCATCTCGAGAAACACCACTCATCGAAATCAAACACTTACTCACTTCCAAGGAGCCCAAGTTGAGACTCTATAAGGAGTTCAAGAACCCGACACAATGGCCGACTCCTTACCTCCTCTCCCCGCCGAGTACGCCCGGGGCCTCGAGCTCATCGACGCTGCCCACGCCGAGGACCCGAGGACAGCTTCAGGACCCGATGGGACCACTCTTCCTTACGAGCTCGACTATGCTCGCAAGATGACCAAGTGGCTCGCTCTCCGATCTCCATCCGCCAGCCCTGTGCTCCAGCTCGCTTGTCGAGCCCAGCACTTTAGGAGGTATGTGCCTTTACCCTACTCGTGATAGCTTCATGAGACTCACCCACTTCTTATAGATGGGAGATCCCTCGAAGCAGCTATCCCATGACCCGTCCGGGATATCTCACTTGGCGCACAAAGCTCAAGGCCCAGGCCGCCGTCCAAGTCGCCGAGTTGCTGGCCTCGGTAGAGATCCAACCCCCAATCCCCGAGGAGGACCGAGCCCGTGTGGCCGCCCTGATCCGGAAAGAAAACCTCAAGTCAGACGAGGAAACCCAGGTCCTCGAGGATGTAGCCTGTCTGGTCTTCCTCGATGATCAGTTTGACGACTTTGAGAGCAAGTCGGACCTCGACGAGGACAAGATGATTGGCATTCTACGCAAGACCTGGGGCAAGATGGGTGAAAAGGGGCATCAACTGGCGCTCGAGATGAATCATAGCGACAGGGCCAAGGAGTTGATAGGAAAGGCACTCGCAGGATAAATGAGTATTACCCATAAAGGTCAGAATCCGCCTGTCTGTTGGCTCAGCACAGCTTCCCGAGTGAACCACGACTGCTGCATAGTTATAATGCACAACTACTTGTCAGCTCTGTCATTCATAGATATGCCCAATAGTGTATCTCACCTGGAAACATGTCTCCCTGTTACCTGCTGAGTCTCCAAAGTTGGCCAAGGGTAGAGGCAAGAGAAGAGGCAAGAGAAGAGACAAGAGTCAACTAGACGATTCGGGAAATTCACCCTGAACCATCGAACGACCAAGATTCCAACTTACCCATCCCCTTGCATAGCATCACGTAGCCATGATGAAGCTCGATACCGATGAGATGAGATGAGATGAGATGAGATGAGACGGGCCAGGAAACCCGCATCTATTCCAGGAATTCTTGGCTGGAAGGGAGAAGATGGCCACACCTTGCCGTGCGTAACTAGGTAACACAAGCAAGGACGGCAAGGCAAGCCCACAACGCCTCATCCCAAAGTCTTCATCATTGATGGCTGGCTTGGCTTGATCTTCTCTTTCTCCATGCATCTGACG
The DNA here is from genome assembly GCA_013186415.1 of Fusarium sp. NRRL 66088. Classification (NCBI taxonomy): domain Eukaryota; kingdom Fungi; phylum Ascomycota; class Sordariomycetes; order Hypocreales; family Nectriaceae; genus Fusarium; species Fusarium sp. NRRL 66088. Next base: position 42,862 of record JABCKD010000716.1, on the reverse strand, counting down.
CGTCATAATAAAAAAAAAAGTCCGTAAATTTTCGGCCCCGACGCCGCTGCCGATCCAACATGGACGGATGGATGTGTGTGTGTGCGCATCTGCATGTCGAAGACAATAACATAACGGCAGCAAGGCAGCCACCCCCAAGCATCCAGCCAAGGATCTATTCTCTCGTGTCACACAAAGCCATAAGCCCTTGTCGTGGCGTCTTTGCATCGGAAGCCAGGACGCGGGCGCGTCTGCCAGTTTGAGAGATGGCCACCTGTGGCTTTGGAAACGGCCATCGAAATATACCCATTGGTCCTGTTTGCTCAAGTCCCATCGAGTCTGCCCTGGTTCGTTTTCTTCCACGCCATGTCACCAGCCTTACACGCTTCACCTCTGCTGTACCCCCCGGAGGCTTGAGCCCACGAGCTAGCGTCCAACAACACCCTGGGGATCGTCCGTGTAACCGTCGGATTCCCTCTGATGAAACTGATGGCCTTGCCTTGCCTTGCCTGGCCTGGCCTCGTCTGGTCTGGTCAGGTCTGGGGTAACACAAGAGATCCAGCGTGTCCTCGATCCAGCACACCGCAGAACGTCACCGTCATCAGACTGACATTCCCAGGGTCCTGGAAACCACCTTTTGACATTGAAACCTCCCGATATCGTATTTTGACAACCACATCACGGCTTGGCATCTGTTCAATGGGCACGCCCTATACGCCCCCCAAGGCTGCCTCTGCCCTGTGACGTTCCGCTCTGTGGCTTGTCTGTCGTGGTTCCTACCCGCCTCGTCTTTCCCCCTTCCTCTCCAATCCTTTGGTTGAGCTTCCGGAATCGTGCTATGTTTATCTGGAGTACATCCCTCACCGAGTAAGATCGTCGGGTCAATTTGCATTTGGCAGCATCGCCATATAATAGTTACCCCCTCCTTGGCCATCGGCTTGACTCGACTCGACTCGACACGGTCCGCCTCACCATGCTGTGTAGGAGACTGACACGGTGCGTCGAAATGAACAGCATTAGTCAAGTTCAACATTGTCGGCATCTTCTCTTTCCGAGAGTACGTTTGAGACAGCCTTGCAAGGGGTCCGGCTCCCTTATCCTACACTCCATGTCCAAGGAGCAGTTGCATCTTCTCCAGTGAGTCCTTGTCGCATCGTCATTTGGCCTCATCACTGACCGGTCAGCAATAACCCTTGGTGAACTTGGTATTGCTGCGGCCCCAAACTGGACAACTAGTTGACCCAGTTGAGTTGATCGTCTTCCAGCATCGCATCCATCCATCATCCCGACCGAGTGTCAAACTCGCCCACCACCCTGCAAGGGAGCATGTCAAACTTTTATTCGGCCAAGTTGACAGGTCGCATCTGGTTGCCACACCGGATCCGAAAGCACAAGCTCATGATTCGTCAAACGACACCTGCAACTCCTCATGCCCATCCATCGACACGCTGCTCCCCTGCCATGCCACCCTGCAGCTTTCAGCTGGGCCCAGGGTTTGGTTTGGTTTGGAGCCTCAAAACTCGAACCCGCAGTTGCACCTCGTGGCCAAGCAAAGCATCCATTCTTGGGTTCCATAATCATTATGCGAAACGCCCAGACCTGCCGACTGGACCATGCCCACGCATGCATCAAGGAGCCTCGGTTGACGGCCCAGACAGGCAGACAGGTTGTTCCAAACCACATTGTGGTGGCGCCTGCTGCGCTAACATGGCGGATAGGCTGCATCACATCACATCGCTTCCTTACGCTTTTGACTGCGTCCTGGTTGCAAGGGTCGAGCATATTGGAAAGTGATTTTCCACCCCTCTTATCAGCCTCTGTCCATTGATTGATTGATATGCCAATCAGGCCAACATGAGTCTCTCTTTGCGAACAGAATTGCTTGGCCGTTAGCAGGGAACCTACAGGCTTCGAGCAACTTCTCGGGGTACATACCCCAGTCGCCATAGTGTTATTCCAAACGAGTACTGACTGTACCAGTACGTCCTCGTTAGTTTTGAAATAACACTTCCAACCCTTGCAAACCCTCCCGGGGCCGGCACTGTGGTCGACACCGATCTGTCTGTCTCGGGGGACGTGGGGACATGGCAGGCTTGTTGCTTTTTCAACCAAGATCTGGCGGTGCTAGACGCAGCTGAAAAGTGCGTCACCCGTGATCCAACTACCCAGAGAGCACGAGGGCATTGGACGGCGGCCCGGGTAGCGTGTTGTCGCGTTCATCTGGCGCTGGCCCCTGTTCGACGTGCCCGTCGATGGAGTCCGAAGGGATGGTAACCGCGCCGCCACACCTGCGGAGCTAGTCGTAGATCCCATCTCAAGTCTCTCCCAGCACTTGTTGGGCGCTTTCCATCACCTGGGACCACCCTGGGAATGCCAGGGGTTTGCCGCCAATCAGCAAAGCTGCGCAGCGCCCAGTCCTCGGATCCCCTGATGCCGTAGGGCTCTCGCCTTGACATGTCCGCGGCGATTCAGCAGCCAGTGCCGCGCACATCCAGCTGGTAACTAGATATCTGATCGCTGGGGCTCCAAAGAGAGTCGGCCGGGGTAGTGTGGCTGGTGCGATGCACGCCTCTATCCAGAATGCTAATATGCCCGAGTCTGGAAGACAAAGGACTCCGAGAGCCAAGCATGGATGCCCACTTGCACGATTCGAGTGGGCCAGCTAGTGGCGAAAAAGCCATGAAGGGGCCGGCTGACATCATGCAGATTTTTCTTTGATCCTTGAGCTGTTGTCTGTCGACAGCCTGGTGAGTCCGATTCCCCTATTCCTGGCGTCAATCGACGCAAAGTCTTGTCTGACCTGCCGGAGTCGAGAAGCCCAGCTAAACTGCTAGGACAGTGCCAGAATTCAACTGCCCTGGAACATATTCGTTTTGGCAACAAATGGTCCCCGACTAACGTCAATGATGAGCAGTCGATGAATACAACCGAGGCAAGGAGTATCTTTTCTCGAGCAGACTGGCAGAGAGCTGAGCCCACGCCCCACAGACCAAGCATCGACATAGTTGCTGAATGGGGCTTGTCATCCGCGCAGTGTATCATCGCCATTCCATCCATGATGGCCTGAAGGAAGGCCAAAGGGTCCTTGTTGGCCACCGCCAGCGTTGACCAACAGTTCGTTTCATTCGGTTCTCTGTCCCGCTCAAGTCACCAGTCATGTCCTCGCAGCTGCAGTAGTAAAGCTGTAAGTACTGTACATGTAGGTGGGTGCTGGCTGAAGGGAACAGGTCGATTCCCAATCGACCGGGTCCATCGGGGACGAGTGTGACATCGTCTCCGACTTGCTTTTTCCATTGCTTTTTCTTGTTCCGATATGTGTATCCTTGCTGCTGGCCGAAATCCCCGCTTTTATGTAGTTGTGTGCCATTCATGTCATGTCCTGCGATAGCAAACCTGTGCCGTGAAGGGCGACACGGGAATAGGGGCAGCTCATCTCGGTCCCGTCAAGAGCAATGGTTTGCCGAGGACCTGCCTGCCTGTGATGGGCGCGAGTCGCGTTAACCGCCGGCCAAGAAATTATTGACGATTGATCCTGCTTCGCTCGAGTCAACTGACACTGGGGGCGCCCCGGGCGGATGGTGCTGAGGTAACTGAGTGCATTTCTGCCGTCCCTTGGCTGTGAGAAAGCACTTGATAATTACCTGGGAATGGGTCTCGAGGAGGCAAAATGCTCGTCTATCTCGAACGGGCATTTAGATCTGGCCACTGGCCAACCAGGTCCTCTGAAGGTCAACCCCTGCTACGCCTCAGCTCTGGGCCCTAGTTAAAGACGACCAGCTACCAGCTAGTGACAAGCCTCTTTCCGCGTCCCCGTTGCATGTCTTGAGCTTGACCAGGGTCTGTCAGACGGTGCTCAGCCTAGGTTTGCCTTTTGTTGAGTAATAATTAAATTTGGCGAGCTCTGACGTCGATTTCGTGGTTGGCCGCAGGCTGATAGAGATCGGAGCAGGGACCCAAGCACACGGTACGGCACCACAAGCATGCATGCACAACAGTGAATGAATACCGCGTGCTATGTCTGCGGTTCTGGGGCCGCAAGGCGATGGACTTTTGGCGCAGCCCTCGAGGGATAAAGAACCATGGGTCAGCCACTAAACTATTCAAGCGGACGGGAACGCCGCTTGTCTTAACAGGGATCGAAGCCTCACCTCGGTAGTCATGACACGCTTCCGTCCGCGCGCGGACGCAGGATTTCCAGGGACTCAGTTGTATGTATGTGCATAGTAGACGTAGCTCTCCCGTCCGCGGGAGACGATCGCCCGGTTGAGAGGCCTTGGGAGGTTTGCTGGACTGGGCGGTAGCCGAGACCTGAGGGAGGACCCTTGCCATGCTGCATCCACGACGAGTGTGTGGCGATGCAAGGCTGTCGCAGGCCGAGATGTAATGGAGGGCAGGCTCGTGCAGCCCCAAGGGTCCTTTCTTGAAGGTGAGCGGACACTATCCATGCTCCGTGCTCCGTGCCGTATATACCTACATACAGCAGACATTCGAAGCGGACCCGGACAACGAGGGCGTGTGGGCTGTACCTGTACCACCGTAGCTGGGCATGGGCGTGAGGGTGGGCGCCGGCGCGAACGTGGGTCTGCCCCAGGGGAAGGGTATCGAATCGGCGGGTTTAGCCGGCAGTTGATGATGGATGGACCTGGACCTGGACCTGGACCATCCATGGATGGATGATATGACAGCCATGCCTGGGGTGCTGAAGAAGAATGGATAGACGGGGGTCAGGAGGAGGAAAGGCTAGAGTCTCGCCTCTGGCTATCACTTGTCACTTTCCCCTTGAGAACCCATGATTCGGCCGGGTGCCCATACAGGGAAAAGGGAGACAGGAAGAAGGAAAGAAGGACCCAATAGTAGCGTGTTAGGGCAGGTCAGAGTTGGTTACGTACCTGCCTAGGGACGCCCGTGGTAAGGTAGGTTTCCGGGAGGGAGAACCGAGTGAGAAAAGAAAGGCAAGAGCTAGGTACCTGTCACAACCTCAACCTTACCAGGCTGTCTACCTTCTTGCCGGCCGACGACATCTACCTAGGTTCCTCCCCTTAGCCAATATTAACGCTGAACCAGGCTCATCCGAGTATAATACCTGCCGAAACCCCAGACACTCTTTCTCGCCACCTGCCTGTTTACCGCTCCTCTCCAGGCACCTTCCTGCATTAGATCCCGTTGCTGATAGAGGCAACAACGTCCTTGGCAACCACCAACCCTCTTGCGCCTTCCTAGGCTTGGATCCGCCTTCGGTCCCGTCGCCCTATCTTACTGTTCTCAGTCATCTTACACAAGCATCCTCTCCATCTCTCGTCAACATCAATATCTTGGATAGAACACGCACCAACTCTTGTCACAAACTCCACTTCATTCCATCTTCATCTCAGCACTGCCCAACTAAGGCTTCACTTCATACACATCCATTGCTGCATTCTTGACTGGTCACGCTCCAGAAATATCTTTGCCAGCCTAACCCTGTCTGTCTCCTTACATACATACATACTCCATCTTGCAGACAGGTCCAGGTCTAGGCAGGGGTCTCCTGGGGTCGAGATTCGTCCTGCTGCTTGGCTGGGGTTTAATACGGACAGCCAACTACACCAACCATTCCGCGCCTTGATCGCTCTTCCACGTTCTCCTTACGAATTGACTTACACGGGGATCCATCTACAATCCACTCGACTCTGGCCCGGCAGCTCTCCCCCGACCAATCACTAGCACAGCGCTTGCAGCCGCTCTCAGCTGCGCGCCCCATTACCGTCGCCCTCTCCTTACCCGTCGCCCTCTCCTTACCCGTCGCCCTCTCCTTACCCGTCGCCCTCTCCTTACCCGTCGCTTTCACCGCTGACGCCGCAGTCGCTGCGCTCGCTGCAGTCACTGCGAGGCCTGCAACCTCCCTGCTGATCCCGTACCCCGTGCTGGACCGGGCCTGTCTCAACGGTGCCGAGTACTTATCCGCAGCATAGCTCCTCACCTTTCCCTGACTGTGCGGCTCTAATCTTGAACACTTGCCAAGTGCCCGCCCATTTGTTCTTATTCTGGGTGGCTTTGCCATGAGAGACACCCCTTCTGTTCTACACCACCTTTTCCACAAGTGCTCCTGATTCGAGGTCACTGAGAACTGCCACGGAGGGCATGCCGGATGCCCCAGCCCTATTCTGAGCCCACCACTGTCAGCCATCATGTCCATGCAATTCCAAAGCGTACGTGGTCTACCCTTAACCCCGCTTGCTGGCTCTTGGACCGTCTCTTGGCCTGTCCAGTTTCAGAGCTAGTCAGTCCCAGACTAACCTGTCGATACAGCCCTTTCAAGAGTCACAGTTTGACATCTTCGAGTGGTATCCCCAATTCCAGTCCTGCCTCCGCTACTTCATCGACCATGCCCAGTACAGCGCCCCCGTCCAGACTGTGGCCGCCTGTGTCAACATTCTCTTGCCCTTCCAGAAGGGAACCTCTCCTCCTGTGACGCCTACTCGCTCCGGACCAGGTCCGTCGGCATCAGCCTCTGGTACTATTCCCCTGGGCTTGCCGAGGGCCCCAGTTACCCTGATCCCCTACATTCGCCGTCTCGTAGTGACAGGTTTCGATTCTCCTGCAGTTCTTCATGGCTTCTTTGGTGATGACTGGCTGCAAGGGATCGGGCCCGTCCACGAGAGCGAACGCAGAAACTACTTATTTGCCGCAAAGAGTGACAACTGGCTCAAAGTCAAGTCCCAGTACGACATGGCGGACGAACAGACGGTTCCCTTCTTGAGACCTTTGCAAAACGTGACCGAGGAGGAGATACAGGGAGCCGAATCAAACTGGAGCGAGTGGCTTGCCATGCAAGACTGGATGCTTGGACCCAGAGCTCCTCCAGACGTCGGCGACCGACGAGTCAGGGTCAAGAAGGAACAAGACTAAAACCAACATAGAACGAACCCGACGAGAACGAGAACGAGAAGCACGCACACACGACATCTACGATATGAGGCCAACGAGAGGGAGGGGAAAATCTGACTTGGAATCTACCGAGCTGTCTTGATAGGAGAAGACGTGGGGGGGAATCAGGATAATACGGCAGAGAAAGGGTTTGTACACAACATGGAGAGATATAGGGAACCAGTACCTACACTCCAGCTCTGTTTTACCATTGCTGTGATGGATTGCATGCCCGGCAACATCAAGTTATAGAGATGTGTCTGTTTAGTGTGGATGGATGGATGGATAGGTAGGTAGCGTCGACGCTGAACTTCATTTTGGTAGAGTTGCCGCAAACTCCGTGTCTATCATGGTGTTGGGCTGGTTGGTATATACAGGAGAATGGCAACCAGACGACCCTTATTCCAGCCGATTAAAAGAGGAGAGGAAAAGGAAAAAAAAGTCATGGTAATGGCCGGTTGAACGCCCCTTGGAGGCCCCCTGAACGTTTGATGAATGCCCCCCCTTCTCGCCTTTGGTGTACCTAGTAAAACAGAGAGCCCAACCCCTTTTTCGGCTGTTGAAAAAAGAGAAATGTATTATAGTATCAATCAATCCATCAGTTGAGGAAGCCCTTGCATGCCGCCGTGCCGCAGAGACAGGGAATACGGTCGAGGCTGCCGATTTCACGCTCGAACTTGTAGTCGTAGGTCAACTCTTCGTCTGTAGGCTGTTAGCAGAGGATCTATAAGGGAATGTGGGTAGCTGGGACATACTCATAGCGATGTCGCGCAACGCGTAGATGACGATGCGCTTGCTTCCCTCGACCTTGATGATCTTGGCGGTGCAGTTGGGCATGCAGCTGTGGTTGATGAAACGGGCGATGCCGCCCTTCTTGGTGGCGTCAATGACGGTGTTCTCGTCGATGCGGAACAAGTAGCTGCTGCCGATGCCACTCTTAAGATAGCGATTCTCGCGAATCTCGGCAATCTGCTGCCGCACCTCCTCACCGACGTACTCGATGATCATGTCATCCTTGGCGATGTTCTCCATGGCGTAGAGCCCCCAGTTGTGGATGGCCGAGCGGGCAAACTTGACGGGCTTCTTGCGCTTCTTAAGCTGGTTGAACTTGAACACGTCCGAGTCTTGACCCAGAGTCTTCTTCTGGTCGTTCAGGTCTGCGACGTAGCGCCGGTTAGTAGCACGGTTCGCTCGCGAGTTGCCCTTGGCGATGAGCTTCTCGGCGGCGAGCTTGGCCGCCTCTGCCGCTGCAGCCGCCGCGTCCTTGCCCGACTTCTTGAAACGCGCCTCGCGCTCTTGTCGGGCCTTTTGCACCTTGATGTGGTGAGGCAAGTACTTGGACTTTTCAGAGTTGAGAATCTTCTTGACGCCCTCGGTACGTGCGCAGCCAGTCGGGTTGGGGACATAGTAGCCCTCGATCGACACTGGCTTCTCGAGTGTGCCCTTGGTCGAGTTAAGCTCCCTAATGCGATTACGCTTCCACAGCCACAGCTCGGGGTCGCCAATGTCCTTGACCGCAAATCTCTTTGAGAGCTTTGCAACGTCGGGTTTGTCGTTCACGCCAAGGGCCAGTCCTTGGAAGAGGGACAAATCTGGCTTGAAGCCGTCAGGTAATACTAGGGCTGGTGTCAGGGGTTCCGTCGACAGGAGCTTCTCATCATACTTCTCCACAACTGGCTCTGGAACTGGCTCTGCAGCAGGCGGCTTCTCTTCAACCTTCGGCTCCGCCTTGGGCGCTTCCACGACTTCTTCCTCATCACCACGTTGTGAATCGGTCTCGGCTTGGCGTTTCAAAGCTTCACGTTCCTCGAACACAGCCTTCTTGGTCTTCTTCTTCGCCTTGGCGGGCTTCTTCTTGAGCGTCTTTCCAATCACCGAGGCAGGAGTTTCGGACCGTGAGACTCTGCTCTCGAGGTCGTCACCGGTTTCCGGCTCCGGGATGATGTCCACAGAATCTTCCCGAGTGCCGAAGCCTGAGCCAAGCTGTCCGAGCTTGACTCCGAAAAGTTCCTCATCAGACTTCTTTTGGCGCTTGAAGGCGGTTTCCACCGAGGCATCGAGCTTACGCTTTCTGGAGATCAACGGATCCGTAATGTGGAAGCTGGCCTCAGTCATCGAATCATCTTCCCCGGGTCCCCAAGAGGCAAAATCATCCTTGGAAGCTTCGTCATCGGTGCTCATACGACTGCGAGGACGGGAGTCGGGCTCCTCAGTCTCGCGAGCGAGGAGTGCTCGAGTGTCGGTGTCGTCATCGGACTCGACGTCACTATCCAAGCTCCGTAGACGGTGATGAAGGGAACGGAAGGCGTTTCGAGCAACAGGAGGTCGTTGACGTGCAAAGGGATCGACAAAGGCGCTCCGCTGGGCCTGGCCCTTGACCTTTGTCTTTCGAATTCTCGGCAAGGCCTTGGGTTCCAAGCGACCGGTCCGTCTCTCGATGGGATCGGCCCGTGAGTTGGGGGTTCCCACGCGTGAGCTATCATTGCCGTCCTCGATGCTCGGTATCTCCTCGATATCGTCGGGGTGTTCAATGTTTAGCTTTCGTCGCTTTGCGACGTGGTTGGCTGGATCCAGGAATTCGGAGAGAAAAGGCGCGGCGACCTTGGTGCGGATGTGTCGAATGAGATGCTCAGTCATCTCACGACGGACAACCTCCACAGCCTCAATAACCGGGTCGAAGTTCTTAGCCCTCTGCTTTTTCTCCTCTTCGAGGTCTGCCTCCTCCTCTCTTCGCCGTCTGTCTTTCTCATCGCGTTGCCCTGTCTCACCACGAGGCTTCCGATCAGGGCTCGCGCTGCCCTGTCGGCGACGGTCAGGAGACTCGTCTGACCGACGAGGCCGAGGCAGGCAGAGCTGCATGGTCATGTCATAGTTGAAGAATTCGGTGTGATTAACAGCACGAAAACATCTTTCAGCTTCAGACTTGCCAGTAAAAGAGTTGCGAAAGACGATGTAGTATCCGGACTTGTCGAGGCGAATGTCTTCGAATCCGTAATTCTTTAGCCGCTTCTTCATGTGCGGTACAATGCTTGTCAGAACGGGGACACTCTCGCCTGCGATGTAGATGTATGGTTCGTCTGTAAGTTGGGAGGCCAGATTCTTGACCTCAACCGCAGCATGGCCCTTGGGCTGGACTGGAGTTGTCGTCGGCTGCGGGGTGCTGGGCGCACCCGAAGGTCTCTGGGCTGCCGGCCCCTTGGGAGCGGTAGGGGGAGGTCTTGTGAAGCTCGACGCTGGTGTGGATTTGGGACCGATCGGAGGTGTCTGGACTGCCTGAGCAAGCCTCTCTTTCTCCTTCTTCTCCATCCTTTCCTTTTCCCTTCTGAGATGCTCTTCAAGCATTCGTCGACTCCTACGGCCTTCAGGGTCATAGTCAACACGAACGACGTCGGCATCGACTTTGATGCCACGAGTTCGCACAGCTCGACGAGCAGCATCGATGGCAGAAACACGGGGTCGATCGGGGCGCTTCGAATCGCGGTAACGGATGGTTGCGAAGCCGAGGTAGCTACCAGTTTCTGGGTGCATCTTGTTGCTGCTCTCGGCGATCTCGCCAAAGGTGGCAAAGATGGCTGTCACCTTGCTGAAAGGGACCAGCGGATTATACCTCGTCACGACGATCTGGGTCGGTGGGCCAGGGCCAATGGAGGTCTTGGGGTCGTAGGGGTAAGGCTTGATGTTCTCAGGTGCTGGCCGGAGGCGCGCCTTGGGGAGGTAGTAGTCGGTGTTGATATAACCCAGACGACCTCCAGGCTTGGACAGCCGAGGATCTGTTGGGGGGGCGTCATCGTCCTAACCAGTTTCATTAGCCATGAGTCTCTTCACCACAGATGACGCCCCCCCGAAGGGAGAAAGATATATAATTGTACGTACCCGACCGAACTCTTTATAGGTCGGTTTGGCGTTCCTGCTGACGCTCTTATTGTGTACTCGATCGAGGAGCGGATCATAGGTGCACTTGAGGCCCTTGACGGAGGGCATGGGATCTCGAGCCGGAGGGCGCTCAATGGCGAAGGGTCCGTCTGATATCGAGCCATTGGGACCAGCGGCCGGGGAATTATGAGAGGATTGTCTCGCGACCCGATCGGCGGCCAGGGGTGCCGACATGTCTGGCTTTGTTGGGGCCGGAGCCGACGAGTTGGATGGCGAATCTTTGGATGCGATGGGAGTGAGGCTCGAGGTGGGGAGGCGGGACGAAGTGGCAGTCGCCGCGGCACCGTGCCGGGCGGACGTGCTGAAGATGGACGAGGCAGCGCTGCTGTAGGAGCTAGCCGAGTCGACGGTGCTGGGAATGTCTGCGAGGGGGGATCCGTTGTCGTCAGGGTGAGCGGGAAGGGTATCCGACACGGCAAGATGGCCGTTGGGGCCAGGGGTGTGCTGGGCTGAAGCATTCGCGTGGGCATCAAACCCAGCGGACGCTGGCGTCGGGTCGGAGGCGCCGCCGTTGATGGACGCCGACGACGACGACGAGGTCGTCTTGGGACGGTCGCGATCCCGCTCTCGATCTGCGCGACTCTGAGCCTGAGCCTTTACCTTTGGAGCCGTCGGGAAGAACTGCGCGAAGCTCGCGCCTGGCGGGCGAGTCATCGTGACGATGCGCTCTTCCTATCTCCCCCCCCGTGCTCCAACCATGGTATACCCAGCGTTGAAGCGTCTGGTACACACGGCACTGTGGAGGTTCCGCGAGGCGATTCCAGACGGGTGGTTGTGAGCGCAGGAGCGAAGAGACGGGCAGAATTAGGGCGCAGGAGGAGCCTTCACGCGACCGAGCGACGTTGCAGGTGAAAGTGTGGCAGAGGGCGGCGGAGCGGCGTCATCCACCAGCGCAGCACAGCACAACACAACACAGCAAGCAAGGTCCTGCGGCGGCGGTAAGGAGAAAAAAGTCGCTAAGGCCAGAAGGGTCCGGCGGCTTATCGAGAAGAGGAAGCGAAGCGCGTAGCGGTGTCGATTGCGATGGCCAGTATCAATGTCCAAGTCGTGGAGCAAGACGAGGAGAATTGGTTGCGGGAGGAGGAAAAAATGGCTGACGACCAAGAAAGTTGACGATTGACTGGGTCTGGCTCTGGCTCGCTCTGGGCTTTGACTTTTGGGTTCAGGGATGCAGGAGCGGGAGCCTTTGGACAGAGCGGTAATGAAGGTCCCACCAGCCACACTGTGAGTGATCTTGGGGTGGCTTGGGCCACTTGTGCTGTCGCTGATTGGAGATGGCCAGCAGGAAAATACACGGTTGACGGGGCAAGGTTGTGCTCATTAACGCGTCCCAAGTCCCTCTACCGCGCTTCCCCTCGACAAACGTGGCGTCCAGCTTCTGATTCGCATCAGACTGGATCAGTTGCCCGCTTTCTTTCTTTGACTGCATGAGATGATGCAAACAGCCACAGTCCGAACTGAAGGGGGGGGACAAACGAACTGGATTCACTAATTCCCTTCCTGTCACTTCTTTGTTTGACAGAGCATGTGACGTTTGTTTTATTACCCATTTCTGGGCTTCACACTTGCATAACAACCCGTAAAAGAACCCATGGAGTAGTCAAATAGCGTCTACCGTCCATGCCTGCCACAGCTCTACGCGGTACCATACTTTGAATGGCTCATCATTTCTCAAAAAAGAGGGAAATATCGCTTTCAAGATCCTATGGCCATCTTAAATTTGATAACCCCTGGAATTCAACGTAGCCGAGCTATTATGCTAGTGGGCCATCCCGGCATTTTTCATCCACCATGGGGAGCCAGTCATCGTGCATCAAACACATGGCCACCTCTCTGTCCAAGCATTCCAGAGTCCACAAAGGGGGCCAGACCTGACACACTGGAGGCGAGAGCTCTGCGCATATTGGTTGTGAGGATTGGGTTCAAACAAAGAGCGCCGTTTTCCAAACAGACGAAAGAATAGTCTAGGATTGGCATTTATCGAATCTTTTTGTTTGTTTGGTTCCCCATGATCAGTCACGCCAATGTCATCATAGTGGAGTACCAAGGAACTGGGGATCGCTTTTCTGTTAACTTTGGTACCTATCTAAGTAGGTAGGCAACCAGTCAACACCTCGGCCAAATGATGCTCTGGGCTGTTTGGAAAGCAAATTCTATTTTGATAACACACACACCAAACGACACCTGTCATCAATCAAAGTCAATCATATTGGCACTCGCCAATTGTATCTGTCCAGAATCACAAAGGCCCTGGCTTTTCGTCTCCAAGTCAAGCGACTTGAAGATCCATCCGTTCATTAAGAATACCCGAAACGCCTTCCAATCAACTGAGCGTCAACCACTGACAAGATATCTTCCAAACGCCGCATATTCCCTAATCGTACAGACTGTCCCACTCTTAATTTCAGAAGTTCAGCTCCAATTCAAACTCGTCCTCGTCGTCAGAAAGCACCAGAGGCTGACTCAATGGTCCTAGGTCGTCGCCTTCGCTGTCCTCGTCGAAGATGGACATGAACTGAGGGCGAGGCTGGCTTTCTTGCTTCTTCATTGCCGCCTGGCGAAGGCGAGCCGGTGTGATGGTCGCATCAGACTGGATGGAGTCGAGTGTCTCCACGGGCTTGACCGGACGCTGAGGCCTGACTGTCGTACCAACTCCACGAGTTTGGGCCTGAATCATAGATGAGGCAGATCGGCCTCGGTTGTAGCCGATGGTAGTTCTCGAGGCAGCTTGTGCAGTGGCGCTATCAGAATGCGAAGCCTTCGTAGGGGCGATGGCACGAGTGGTCTTTCTGCCCTGGATGAGGGAGCCAAGAGGCTTCCTAGTCTTGGTCGTTCGTGCGACAGTCGGGACCTTGGTGTTGCTGCTAGTGTCTGAGTGAATCGACAGTGCCGAAGCGGCACGCCTCGAGGCAAGGCTGGAAGGCTGCTTGGATCGAATACCCTTTCTCTTCTGGTCCGAAGCCCCGGTGGCTGCATTCTTGACTACCACTGGCTTGTCGTGGTCCTCCGTCTCTGAAAGGTCGTCGAGGTTCCACGTGAGGGCGTCAATCTCCTGCTTGTTCCTTTCCTCAGCCTTCGTTGCCACCTTTTTCAAAGCCGCTTCGAATTCCCTGTCCTGACGGGAAACACCCTGATCATCCACAGGGTTGTAGAAGTGCTGATAATAGCCCTTAAGAATGTTCTCCTTCTTGAGACCCTCAAGAGTCAAGAGATTCTTGGGGAAGACGTCAGACTCGTAAGGCAGGTCCTTGGGCCTTGGTGGAGCATATTCAGGCTCCTCTTCCTCTTGCTCGATCGCCTTTTGTTCTTCCTTGACTCTGAACTCGAGTGGCGCGAGGTCGACTGGACGGAGCTTGGGCTTCTGAGCTGTTGGCTTGAGCTGCGTCTTCTCGATCTCCTTGACAAGGTCCTTGACGCCGGCCGCCTGCCCATTCTTAGCTTTGGCATTGGTGGTTTTGTTGCCAAGGGGAGCTCTGCTTCGAGTTCCTGTTGAAGTATTTTCAATTAGCCAATTGATGCTTGTTTTCTTTGGCAAGATGTCCATACCCATCGGAGTCACCATGGCCTGGTGAGCCCCAAGGCCCTTGGTCAGAGTCTTATCATTTCCAAGAAAGGTCTTTGCTCCTCCAAGCCCAGTCTTGCCGGTAAAGGCGGTGGGCGCGTTCTCATCGTGCTGAGCAAACCGAGATGGCGTCTTGGGGAATCGGGCACCCGGGGTCTTGTGTTGCTGCTTGGTGGGAACTTGCTGGCTGTGAACCAGGTTCTCTTGGTCGCGATGCGCCGCCAACATGATGGCTACAATGAACGAACCAGATATTCGGAATTCTTTCTTTTCGGAACAGGCAGTTAGGCTAATGGTGTTTTCGTCATCTGCTGCAATTCAAGAGGTGATTAGTTGGGTAGGAAATAGGCCCCTTTCCCCAGGCAGCTGGGTCTAATGCCAGGATGTTTTGTTGGCTGGTGGTGGCTGGCCGGGCAACCGTATGCTGCAACCTAAAATTGGAAGGCGCAGGCATGTGAGCGCCACAGGCCAGTGACCGCCACAAACCAATGAGGCTGGGCTCGCTAGGTACGTATCGCGGCATCCACCGCCGGAGAGGCAGTTATAGAGGGGCATCACTTCTCCCCTTTCCTGAATCTTGACCACTTCATCTTACACCCGAACAACGCGCTTTTTGACTCCATCACCAGGCTTCTTCCTCCCTCTTCTTCAACCAAATCGAACCCCCCCAAGCTCATCGAAATGGACCGCATCAAGGAGGTTTGTCACCCAAGCTCCCTCTGCTACCCCGCCATAATTCCCCAACGCCCATGTGGAGGGGTAAACTATCGTCGCCCCATGCTAATATGGCGATGGTGGATAGAAAATGAACCAGCTCCGCCTGGAGGCCGACGAGGCCACTTCCCAGGTTGAGGAACTCAAGGCCAAGGTCAAGGTGCTTGAGCAGGAGAACCTGTCCAAGGAGCAGGAAATCACCTCGCTGCAGCACAAGAACAACCTGCTCGAGGGTGAGGTCGAGAAGCTCGAGAACGCCGTCAAGGACTTCAAGAAGGCCGCCGATGAGGGCCAGCAGCACGGCACCCAGAACGAGACTCTCCAGCGAAGGCTGCAGCTCCTCGAGGAGGAGGCCGAGGATGCCGACAAGACGCTCCGTGAGGCCAACGAGAAGTACGTCAGCCCTTTTGGCGAGCTGTCCCTCCCCACCGCCATTTCGGACACCTTCAATTTCGGTCCCTGTTGGATGGCTGTACGCTAACAGACTACCCCTTTTAGGCTCCGACAGACCGACGTCAAGGCTGGACACTTTGAGCGCAAGGTGCAAGCCCTCGAGAACGAGCGTGACCAGTGGGAGACCAAGTACGAGGAGATGGCCAAGAAGCACGCTGCTCTCCAGAAGGACCTGGAGGACCTCCAGAACGAGATTGGCAACATCTAAGCGACTCTCGATCTCGATACATAGGTGCCGGATGCAAGATATGGTTGTTAGCATGTCCCAGGACAGCTGCGTCTGTGGCCTACCCGCCCGGCGGCTGTCTTGGTTGTATGGTTTTCAAAGTGTTGCCAGATGAGCGAATGGAGCAGCTACCGCATATTACGTTTCTACTAGCTGATTGAAGCTGGCTTTTCTCAAGGGTATCTTTTGTAAATGCTTGTCCGCGTGGTCTTCCGGTTGCTCCTCTTTCCTCGGTTGGAGACCTCATTTATTCCCTCCTTTTGCTCTTGATTCTGTGCTTGATGCCCGTCAACTCCCTATCGAATTTGGACTCATAGCGGAACTTCTTCTTTTTCTTCTTTGGCTTCTCCTGTCGTGACTTTGCCGTCTTGCTGTCAGTTGTGTCCTTGGCCTTTTTCTTGTTGTCGTCCTCGTCCTCGCTTTCGTCAATCTGTGGCTTGTGCAGTCCATCTCTTGTCACGGACACAGACTCAACAGTGACTGTCGTATAACGATCCTCATCAATGTATTCTTCCTCGTGGTCCACAATGTCGAGGTTGGGTTGATCAGGGAAGCCGTCCCACTCGTCAGAGGCCTCGTCCGAGTTTTGCTCGATCGCACCGGCAGCTTCTGACTCTTGTAGCATTCGGTTCACAGTTTCCACGTGCTGTTCGACCTCGCGGCGGCGTTCTTCTCGGATCTAGCAGCACCGGTCAGCATCCATCATGGGCATCCAGTGTAAGGAGTGCCAGCTAGACGTACCTGCTTCCGCATCTCAATCTTTTCCTGACGAGCTCTCTTGGCAGCCTCCTCCTGAGCATTCTTAATCCGCTGCTGCTTTCGCTTGTGGAATCCGGTCAGATATTCATGGCGCGCATCGTTGTCAAAATTGACTTCTTCGACGGCGGATGTGGATTTTCGCTTCTTCGACGGCGGCGGTAGAAGACTCTTCTTGGGTCTTGGTTTGGCGAACATGGTTGAATTAGCTTTATCGACAAGCCCTGTAGCTGTCGAGTCAACAAGAGCTATATCGAATGGACTGGTTGGTTGGATGATTGGTCTGTAGTATCTAGAAAATCCACTACCAGTCGCAAACTTTCGAGGTGGCTCTGGCTTTACAAGGGTCCTTCACCGAGGTGTGCACAAAACGGGGCGCTGCAGGTACAGGGGCGGTTACGTAAGGTGGCCGTTGCTGCATCAGCTCTCCCATGTCTGGCAGCATCCCATCACAAGCTGGAATTGACAGGCAGACACGACGTACAAGAACCAGCAACACTATCAGCGATGCGTCTCCAAATTCTCACCAGCGCGCTGGCGCTCGCCGGCTCCGCGACCGCCTTCTCCGACTCATGGCCCCTTGTCATGTTTTCCACCTCCGAGTATGACGCGCCATCATTCCCCCCGTGTCCCGTTTCCAAGCTTGAAGAGCTCCCTACTAACGATGATGATGATTTCAGGTTCCCCGACGCCTCGAGCCCCAACCAAGTCCAAACGCGATCCCAGGCCATCGAACAGGTCAACGACATTCTCTCGACATGTCCCACCGACAACTACCTCTTGGTCATCCACAAGGATGTCAATGCTGCTGACCTCCGCCGACCGCAAACGATGCCTTACCTGCATCTCGAGATGGAGAGTAAGGATATCCATGGCAAATTCATCGTCCCCGAGGTTGTGGGCGAGTCAATCAACAAGAAGGAGGTTGAAGATTATATCACGACGGCGTGCTCTCACCAAGGAAAGAATGCTGTGTTCAAGGCCATCGAGCTCAAGTCTTTAGACAATGACCCAGAGCGCCGTGGTGAGTGCCTTTTACATACCATCCCATAAGAGCGCATGCTGATGGAAATTTAGACAACGTCGATCTGTGGCAGCAGGCCAAGAGCCTGATTGAGAAGGGATCACACACCGTCGTGTTCGTCGGCACCCCTCGCTCTTCCAAGAAGTCGGCCTCCGCTGAGAAGACCATTTACGAGTCCGAGTTCGTCGAGCCTGTGCGCATGGATGTCAAGAGAGACGTTACGGATGGTTTCCAGCGACGGGCTGATAACGAGACCGAATACGACAACCGTCCTCTGTTCCAGAAGTACCAGTTCTTCACTCCTGGTGAGTCTAACACCAATGTATTCCGGTATATCCTTAATCATCGTGCTGACTCTGCTATTAGGTATCTTCATGGCTCTCATCACTGCTATTGTCCTGTTCTCCATCCTGGGCGTTGGCTTGAGAGCCCTCGCCAGCCTCGAGGTGTCCTACGGCGCCTTTGACAAGGACATGGGTCCCGCCGCCCAGAAGAAGCAGCAGTAAGCCATCTGTGCCTGCTCGGGCGGATTCTGTCGTTAGTATCACTACCGCAAGCGGTACGGTATTTGTATATCAGATTACGGAGTTGGGGTTTCGTTTGGTGCGACTTGACGGGAGGAATCAGTTTATCGGCATGTTGCGAGCATCAAGTGTAGACATGATATGGAGGGACAAGAGGGATTCAAATCGCGGGCCTCGACCTCGGATTTTTATTGAATGCTTTTTTATCCCAAATGCTGTTCGAGAGCTGTAATAGAGAGATTTCAACGCCAAACTCCGGTGCGACATGTCCCTGGTCTATGCATCCATCTCCCATCTGCACGTCATGAATAGTCCCTCTTATACATGGCGTAATCCTCAACTCGATGGCTCCGCTGACGCCTCTTCCTTTCGAAATCTTTGTGTTGTTTACTGTCCAAGAAAACCCCATCTCTACACCAAGTGGCTAGGCAGGAGGAAGTTGGCGATACCCTCCTTGACGGCGTACTCGTGCCCACAGTTTCCGCACACAAGCTTGCCCTCAGACATTTGCGTCTCAAGAAGCAAGTGGTGCAGATCCTTGAGCGTCTTCTCATCCGCCTGAAGCTCCTCAGCCGTGGGGGCCTGCTCAGGGAGTTGAGGGAAACCAAGCTGTAACACAACAAGTCAGGGAACATTTTCCAACATCAATGCGACAGGGCCGCCCCCAATCGCTTCACTCCCTTCCCCCCTGTTTCGGTCTAGTTTCAAAAACTCACCTCTGAAGCCGTTACTCGGAGTGCAGCCCAGTCGAGACGGGGCAGCACGTTGAGAATCATCTCGGGGTTCAGCTCAATTTCATCCTGGACGAGCTCGGCGTCCTTGGGATGGAGGGGGTATGAGTCGGACGAGGACCTGCAGGCCTTGACGGCGCAGGTGAGGAAGTTGAGGCTGAGGACCTTCATTTTTAGAGGGCAAGATGAATGATATTGAGCACACAGTAAAACAGTGTCGACAGGACAAGTGAGGCCCTAATTTGATGTGTCTTGAACTTACAACTTTTTTTTCTATGGCGGGGGGAGCGTTGAGTCGTAAGCCCCACGTGACAGGGATGTTGGCTTCGTGGACAGCCAAGCAGAAGAACGAACTTGGCAAGGACTACAAAGAATATCTTTTACAACTCGCAATTGGAGTACGAATGGATTTGTTTTGGAATGAAGGATAAAGTTTAACAAGATCACACCTCTATCCACCGAGATTGGCATGGACAAAGCATCCAATAGACACAGACTATGTCAAGGTTCCAAGATATGCCGGTCTTATATTGTCTTTTTGTCGCTGCGACACAAGTCTGATTTACCTAAAGTCGAGATCGTCGAGCAGCACGGAGACCGACGAGGAGGACGCCTGCCACGAGGGCAAAAAGGCCACCCTTTTGCAGAGTAGACCACCCTTCATCTTCTGGGGCGAACTCGGCTTCGCCAAAGAGGTCTATGCGCGGCGGGCGAAAGAGCTACGTATCAGCACATCCGGCCACGGCATGAGGGCATGTGGACAAGGCAACGAACAATGCAGGGCGTTGCGTTGCCTCTTTAGAGCTCGACGTGAATACCTTCAGGGGGGACCTCGAGCTCGCCGCTCTTGAGAATCTTGACCGCCTCGGCGGGTCGGTCGCCTGCGCCGGTCTTGGTCTTCTCGATCTTCTCGACCACATCGTAGCCCTCGAGGACCTCGCCGAAGACGACGTGCTTGCCATCGAGCCACCTGTGACGGTCCTGTTAGTCTTTATCTGAATCCGGGATTTGGTAGATATCGCTTACGAGGTGACGACGGTGGTGATGAAGAACTGGGAACCGTTGGTGTCGCGACCGGCGTTAGCCATGGAGAGGAGACCCTTCTTGGAGTGCTTGAGCTTGAAGTTCTCGTCCTTGAAGCGGTCGCCGTAGACTGCAAGGTATGTTAGCCAATGGCGTTGTCAAAGCTGCAGAAGATGTCAAAACATACTCGACTTGCCGCCAGTTCCGTCGCCCTTGGTGAAGTCACCACCCTGGATCATGAAGCTGGGGATGACACGGTGGAAGACGGAGCCCTCGTAGCCAAAGCCCTTCTCGCCAGTGGCAAGAGCGCGGAAGTTCTCAGCAGTCTCGGGGACAGTCTTGCCGTAGAGACCCATGACGATGCGGCCGAGGTTCTGATCACCCTGCTGGATGTCGAAGTAGACCTTGTGGGTGATCTTGGGACCCTTGGCAGCCTCGGCCGTCTGGGCGAGCAGCACGAGGCCGAGCCCAAAGACGAGGGCCGACGCGAAGAAGCGACGAAGGTTGAACATTGTGTATCGTCTTGCTGCCGACTGTTTGTGAAGCAGCTGACAAGTTGATGATGATGGTGGTGCAAGGAAACAGGACGAGGGGAGCTGGAGTAGGGGACACTTATACCGTAGATGGCTTACCAACTTGACCGGGGGAGGAGCTGGCGCAATTGGGGGGCTGCGAGTGGCGGGGAGTCGACAGCAATGGCCGGAGTGGGGAGCTCAAGTTACAGGGCGTTTCATCAGCGTCAAGGGTGTAAAAAAGATGCGGTAAGATAGTAGGTTGATGTTAAAATACGATCAGTCTATCCATCAATTGACAATTGAAATGTTTGCATATTTATGTCGAATTGTTCCACCGCATTGTCCTTTTCCTTCACCTCGGCCCGCTGGAACGCTGCGGTTCACGGCTGTTGGAGCTCCAGCGCCTGCTGCAACACCCGTACCTGTACGTACCCCGCCACCACAGAGGATTAGCCCCGGTTTCGCCGAATGGTGCATCTTTTTCCAATTGCACGTCAGGTCCGAGATCGAGGCATGCGATTGTGATACCCACGACAAGCCGTTACAATGGTACGTTTGCGCCAATTGCTTCTTAGACGATAGTTATAGATATTAACAACTCATCCAGGTTTTCATTCTAGGCGTCAACTTCGGCGAGCAGAAGCTGGTCAAGGTAAGTCATGAGCCACCATCCCGCGATCCGACGACATCAATTCTCACGCCAACGTCTTCCCCCGAATAGAAAGCCCTCGAGTCGTTTTACGCTCTTGGGCCCACGACCTCTGCTCGCATCATGGCCAAGTATTCCATCCACAAGCTGGCCAAGGTCGGCTCCCTTGCCCCGAGAACCGTCACCTCCCTCACGGCCGAGTTATCACAAATGACCATCGAAACCGACGCCCGACGACTGGTGCAGGAGAACATTCGACGACTAAAGGATATGGGATCGTACCGTGGTAGACGTCACGCAATGGGTCTGCCTGTGCGCGGCCAGAGGACGAGGACACAGACGACAACGGCCAACAGGCTCAACAGAGTCGAGCGGAGGGGTTAAGCATTTCATGTGCAGATCGGTCGATATTTTCGTGACCTGCATGGTTGCTTGGAGTTTGATTAAGAGGTGAACTGTCAACATGATGGGGACCTATCTCGGCGCATTTGGAAACGCCATCAAAGGGAAAGTCAACCTCTGGAAGGAAGTGTGAGCAAGAACATCTCCTTGCTGTACAAGACTTGTATATACAGTGTACGATCAGATGAAATGAGACCCCAGATCGCCATATTTTGGGCGCTACAAGTATTCTACACGGTCTCAAACGAAGCCTCGAGCACGTCTGAAAACTTCAACTCGGGCAAGACATCCTCCAGTGGCAGTTCTCCCTTGGACTGCAGGCGAGCAGCGACTTCATCCACTTCCCGCCACACTCGCAGGAGGTTACCGCCGACAACCTTGGCAGCATCGACATTACTGACGCCCAGCTTCAGAAGTTCAGCGATAAGATCCGGGTACTTGGTCACGTCCTCCAGTCCCCGGGGCACGCTCGGAATGCCGTCAAAGTCAGTACCGATGCCAACGTGATCGAAGCCAATGAGGTTTCCGATGTAGAAAATGTGCTGAGCTGCGTGTTCGATGGTTGAGTTCTGAGGAAAGAAGTCGGGCAGTCCATTGGGGTTATCGCTCTCGACGCAAGAAATGAAATCGGGGGCGATGTTGACCATAACAAGAGAATTACGCTTCTTGACGAGTTCAAGGACGTTGTCCTTGACGTTTCGAGGATGAGGGCAGATACTCCATGCAGAGCTGTGTGAGAAGATCACAGGGGCTTCGGAGCCAGCCCACTCATCGCCGTTGCCCAGAACATCCAGCATGGTATCCTCACTGCACGTGTTTAGTTAGAATAGTAATTGTTATCTCGGAAAAGGGTGAACCAACCTGACGTGGGAGATGTCGACAATCATACCGATGCGGTTCATCTCGTGAATAAGACGGCGTCCCAGAGGACTCACACCTCCCCATAGAGGCTCAGCCTTGCGCGTGGGGTTCTCCAGAATGGCGGCATCGGCGAATTTGTTGTGGCAGTTGTGAGTCAAGGTGGCGTAGCGCACACCGAGCTCATGAAACTTTCGAAGGTTGGCCGCCGAGTTGCCGATCTGATGCAGGCCCTCGATGCCAAGGGGTGAGATCAGTTTGCCCTGCTTGAAGGCCTCGAACGCGTTGGAGCTGTCAACCTTTTGAGAGAAATGTTCAGGATAGGCTGCCTGCAGCCTCGTCATGACATCAATCTGGTCCAGGGTGAACTGAACGCCTATGGGATAATTAGCATTTGGGAATGAGCATCGACACAGTCAAACTTACTGGACGCGTAGTTCTCATTAGAAAAGTCGGAACCGTTCTCTGGGCAAGGAGCGAAGAGACTCCAGAAGGCACCACCACTCTGGCCTTGGCGAAGACGATGGAGGTCTACATGACCAGGGAGGTCGCCTTGTAGGAAGGGTTGAGTGAAGTTCTCATCGTAGATACGGTTACCATAGAAGTAGCGTATCAACATGGGAAAGTCGACATGCCCATCTAGTTGGGGGTTTTTGTTAGCAATTGCAATTCACATCTTGGCCTGGAAAGCGCTCGTAGCGTCGAGTGTTTGTTCCTTACCAATCAAGGGCGTAGTGGTGAGAATATGTCGAGCTCGCTCCTCAGGCGTTCTGAGCCCATTACCATAGCGAGGAACTCCGCCGTAGCGATTACTGACTGGTCGATGCAATAAACTGAGCCCAAGAAGCGCTAGAAAAATGGCCAGGATAGCTTTCCGCGGCGTCAACTTGGGTGTTGCAGGAGGCTCATGATGCTGATGGTTGTGAAGCTGCTGGAGCAATCCTCCTTGACCGGCCTGCTCGGACCCCTTGTCCGAGATGGTCTTGTCTTGTTAAAAGGAAGGAGGGGTTCTTGCCGACCCATAATGAAGTTAAAAAGAGCAAATGAAAATGAAGAAATACGCAAAGGATGGACGATAGTCGGAGATGAATGATATGGTAGATGGAGTTGTCGTGTGTTGGATCTGGAGTCTTGAACGATGATAGATACGAGACAGGGATGAGATGGAACACGCTGACAAATGTGTGCAACTCGATCCAAAGTCCGCCTTTAGTGATGGAGCGATACTCGATATCACTATCTAGCAGAGATAGATCTCGAAATATCGCTTGAGAATATCTGATCTTACTCCTAATAGCACAGGTTGTTTAGACACATTCTCTCTGAGGCTGGTTAAGACTGACGAGTTGGGCTGCCTGCCTCCACAGTGCAACTCACCCTTTCGCACTTGCGAGGAGCTGCTCAGGGGTTGCCACTAGCCACAATGCACAAAGTTTTATGCACAGCCCGAGCTCCCACCTAACGGAGCCAAAAACGGTGGGTCATTCCCCGACGCTCACCGTTTTGGCGGAAATATTAAGCCCCCATTCCGGCGGGGAGTCCGATTCAGTGCACCTTCAGGTTTTGGCGGGGTACCAACGTACCTGCCCGCTCAGACGGCGGCGCGTGAGTCAAACGGCAGGAGCAGCACTATTAAAAGTCCTTGACCTCCACTACAATTCCTTCCCTCTACCTAGCATCAACCCGACTGCGCAGTGAATCATGACGGCCCTATCGATCGAAGAGAGGCTCGGCCTCATCCGAGAAAACCTCGCCGAGGTCCTCAACCCCGAGATCATCGAGTCCATCATGGCTGAGGGACGGCACCCCAAGATCTACTGGGGTACTGCGACAACCGGCCGACCTCACTGCGGCTACCTCGTGCCCGCAATGAAGATTGCCCAGTTCCTCGCCGCCGGCTGCGATGTGACCATCCTCCTTGCCGACGTCCACGGCTTCCTCGACAACCTCAAGGCACCTCTCGAGCTCGTCGCACAGCGCGCCAACTACTACCGATTCGTCATCACATCTATGCTCAAGGCTGTCGGTGTCCCTATCGACAAGCTGCGATTCGTTCTCGGCAGCTCTTACCAGACCAGCTCGGATTACACCATGGACGTCTACAAGCTGACTGCACTCGTGTCAGAGCATGACGCCAAGAAGGCGGGCGCTGAGGTCGTGAAGCAGACTTCTAATGCTCCTCTGAGCGGTCTCATCTACCCCATTCTGCAGGTGCTGGACGAGCAGTACCTGGATTGTGATGCCCAATTCGGTGGCGTTGACCAGCGGAAGCTGTTTACGGCGGCTAAGGAGTGGCTGCCCAAGCTCGGATACAGACAGGTGGGTATTGATTCTGAGTTTAGATTCTGGACATATGCTAACACTTGTTGCAGCGTGCGCATCTTCTCAACCCCATGGTTGCTGGTTTGAACGGCAACAAGATGAGTTCAAGCGATGAGAGTGCGTACTCACTACGACTTGAGTTGAGATTTCCAACTAACATTTCGCAGACAGCAAGATTGATCTTCTGGATTCCCCCGAAGCCGTGGCTAAGAAGATTCGGAAAGCGGAGTGCGTCCCCAAGGTGGTCGAAGGCAACGGCGTGCTGGCCCTGGTGGAGTACGTTCTGCTTCCAGGATCGGGTCTGAAGAACGGTGTTCGAGAAGTCAAGGTTGAGAGGCGCGACGCCGAGCCCCTGGTCTACACCAACATCAAGCAGATGCAGGAAGATTACGAGAATGATGTGGTATGGCTTGCCCACGCCCACGCCCCCCCCGATTGAGTTTGTTACTAACCGCGCTCTTATAGTTGACACCCCAGATGCTCAAGGCCACCGTAACTCAGGGCCTCATCGATATCATGACGCCCATTCAGGCTGATTTCCAGGCATCCGAAGAATGGCAGGAGGTGACGTTGAAGGCGTACCCCCCACCAGCCAAGAAGGAGAAGAAGGTTAAGAACAGAGGCACCCGGTTCCCTGGAGCTAAGGGAGGAGACGCGGCAAAGAATGCCGATGCCGAGCAGGATGGAGTGACAAAAAAGGTTGAGGAGCTGTCTGTGGCCGACGGCGCACCAGCTGAGATGGCTCAGCCCAACGGTGCGTGAGAGGGTTAATGTTAGAAGAAAAAAGAAAAAAAGGGGATACGATGGTTACACAGGAAACGGTCAGGACTTAAGCATGTTTATCCGGGCTCATGGTCTTTGTTCAGCGGACCCCATAGACTCATTCGACATCCCGAAAGAGACATAGACGAGACATGATGAATGAGGCCTCAAGATACGTTTTTGAAACGAGATATGTAAAACTTAGATACTACACTATGAGATTACTGATTAGTACATGGTTTTCTCCAAAGACTATTTTCCAATCCCCCTTTGAACAAGTTGTAATGTAAACGGCTTCAACGCCAGTGGGTATACAGTCACGATATCAACTCTCCATGCAGACTCCTTCCATCAACCGTCTTACTCGAAACAGCAAGCTTCGTAGACGGTAAACCAATAGTCGGCGTCCTCTGTCAACTCAAGCGTAGCCGGCGACGCATCGTACAGCTCACACTGGCTAATGTCGGCAGTGTATCCAATGGTGACGCAGCCGGTAGTGTCCTTGCACCTGGTCTTGCAAGTCTCCAGGTCAGTATCCTGCTGGTTGTCGAGGAGGTGGCCGGGGCTCTCTGCGCCGAGGTAGCCGGTCTTTCCGCAGACGAGGCAGCTGGAGTCAGAGGTTTGGCTGGGTGCAGCGGATGTTGTGGTCGAGGCGGCAGATGTACGGGTCTCGAGGGTGGTGGACTCCTGGGTGGTGGACTCGTCGGCAGTGGTAGATGAGGGAGCAGTTGTAGAAGAGGTTTCAGAGGGGGCCGCTGTAGAAGAAGTTGTAGATGGAGCGGCTGTAGTCTCTTGGGCCGAGGTGGAGGTGGTTTCAACCTTGGAAGTGGTGGAAGTTGTATCAACTGCCGTGGAAGAGGTAGTCTCGGCTGCTGTGGTAGAGGTTGTCTCGGACTCGCTTGAACCGTGAGGTCCTACATCTGTTGTAGTCTCAGACACGGTGACTGAGTTGCTGGTAACGGAAGCGGACTGTGTTGTCTTCGTCTCATAGGCTTCCGTGGTGGACGCGGTTCCAGTGGTCTTGGTCTCTGAGTTGTTGGAGATGCTGGGGTAACTTCCAGAGGTCGTGGTAGAAGGTTGAGCAGATGTCGTCGTGACAACTTCAACAGCTGAGACGGAACTGGAGTTTCCATGGGGTCTGCAAGGACCAGCGTGGGTTCCAATGGCAAGGCCGGCCACAATGGCGGTGATGAGGGTGTTGACTGAAGGCATGGTGAGTGAGTGAAAGAAGGTAGTCAAGAAAGGATGGTATTAGAATTGATATGAAGTCAATGATTGGAGATGAGTCTTCAAACAACAAAAACGAGTGAACTGAAGGCTCTCTAAATAGCAAATCACAACAAACACAACAATGTCATGCATCCCTCGAGGGCGGCAGGCTCCTTTATAAGGGGCCCAAGGGCCGCCCTCAACATTGGATATTTCCCGCCCTCATCCGAACTCCTCATGTTGGCCGCCGCCCTGACCTGACCCGACCCTTGGCAACCTGAACAAACAAATCACGAATGGGCCCATATTCAGGGCCAAAAACAGCAGCGGGAACTAATTGGCGCCTTTGTTCCTGAATGTCTTGAAAGAAACAAAAAAGAGTCCACATGGTGTGTGTGTGTGTGTGTGGGATGCAGGTGAAGCTCTTGGCCGTCGTTCCGAGCAGCCAATGACGGCTGGTGTTTCGAGGGAGCTGAGTCGAGGGGACTGGGCGTTTAGGGCGAGGGTACGATTCGATGTGACAAGGGGCACGTTTTGTTGGTCATTGGTGATGCAGGGAAACTCGTATCAGTACCTGAAGATGCGGTGGACTAATTTCCATAAGGGAAAAGTGCAATTGCCATTTCATCTGTGCGTACATGCAGGTTGGTGATGAGCTGGTTGTTGGGATGAGATGATGGGGGAGGCTCTCGGTTCGATAGCCGAGCCTGAAACATGGTGAGAACAGCACGGCCGACTCTTTCTCAGATGCTTTGACTTTGTTGTAACTGAATTTGATTAAACAGGATAAAATATGATTTGATGGGCTTCATGGTAAACCTAATTTTGAAAACATAAATTTCCCTTTTATTTTATCTCTACTCATGTCCTTCAGAGAGCCTAAGCAGAGGTCCTTCGACACCGCCAACAGCTGACCATCTCAGCCGCATCGCTTCCATATTCGCCGAAGAGTTATTTCCGTACACACCATTCATTTAATACGGAGAATTCTCTTTGGCTGCTCATTGCCTAGTTCCATCTCATTTAGTTAACAAGGCTCCATGAGGCCGGGTGGCGAGGGCTTCAGAGCAGCTCGACGTAAATAATCGGTATAATGGATTGATTGCGTTGATAACTATATCTCTCTTGCTGGGTTGCCTTGATCTACCCTTGGGTATGCCATGAGGTTAAATGACTAGGTAGAACAACACAGCCGCAGCACAACTGAAACTTACTAACAAGTGGGAGTCAACAAGGTTTTCAGCAGCATAGTAACGCCGTGATAGCAAACCTTTCTCATCACAATAGATAAAAGGCGCCATCTTCACTCTCGTATCATTGTCGGTTCCACCTCGCATTGGCAATCTTCTACACGATCTTGA
Source organism: Fusarium sp. NRRL 66088 (assembly GCA_013186415.1). Lineage (NCBI taxonomy): Eukaryota > Fungi > Ascomycota > Sordariomycetes > Hypocreales > Nectriaceae > Fusarium > Fusarium sp. NRRL 66088. The sequence continues at coordinate 14,953 of JABCKD010000716.1, read as the reverse complement.
TAGCTCCACTTCGACGTCAAAGCAGAATGGCCCATGCACCCGTTCTTACCGACCTTCCATCCGAACTTCTCCATCTTAGACCAGTCAGAAGCTTATCTGCGTGACCGACACTCGCTCTTTTCTCTTTGTCTGGTCTCGAGACGGATGAGAGATGTTGCGTAGCATGTCCTACATCATAAATTCGTCCTCAGATATGCCCACCTGCAAACGCGATGCACATATTCATAGCGAAGGCGACTGACAAGCTTCATCCGAACCGTCTCTACGCGACGTGATCTTGCCGCACTGGTCAAGCTTCTTCTATCCTACGTTGCAAGGGGGCGTCGAACTTGGCGATGCCTGGCTCGCCATGAGACACGCTGTAGACGCCTTGTAGGTCGACCTTGCGGAAGTCTGGAAGCGGCGAGAATTAGACGACATAGAGAGGTCATGGAGGATGCCGAGAGTGGACTATGAGCTCGCACGGGAGCTCTTCCTCGGACCTCTCCACAGCATCGATCGAGCAACCCGCCCTCGAGACCTAGTTGCTCTAGTTACTGAGCTATTCGCAGTTCTCCTTGCCTTGCTCCCCAATATCAAACACCTCGCTTCTGGCACAGACCCGGGGAATTCCAGCATCGGGTTTGGGGTGCTCTATTGGTCACCAGCGGCAATGGGTTCCCTCGGTGTCACCAAGCTGCCTCTCCGTATCTTTGAGTCGGATTTTAGGCCGGGTGACCGTTCTAAATTGATGTCGGATCTCGAATCTCTGACTTATGATCGCCTAGGTGGCATCGAGGAATTCGGCTTTCCGCGTTTGAAGTCGCTCTGTATCAGAGATATTTGTGTCCGCTCATATGGTTTCGGCAAGATCGCCGATTTTTGCCCTGAGAGTCTTTCTTCATTCACATATGAAACCGGTGGGGATTGGGAAACAGGCAGTAGTTTTGTACAGCTTGTCGCACAGCTCAGCAAGTTCCGCGGCACACTCAGGTCGTTGCATCTGGACTACCGGACCCTGTCCATTATGCCTAAAGATATTAGGATGGACTTCCCTTGCCTCGAGGGTTTCCAGTTCTAGAAAGTCTCTTCCTCACGACTGATTTGATATACCATGACAACAACCAGGAACTGCCGGATGAGGACTCTCTCGTCGATATCCTCCCACCAAGCATCGTGTCGCTCACTCTCGCCAAGACATTGCGGCCAACACCACCTCAACGGCTAATGCGGGGTCTGCTCAGTCTAGCTGAGTACAAGCAGCGTAACCCAGAGCGATTTCGCAAGCTGGAGCTTGTTCGATTCGATACAGAGGAGGTCTGTTCAGACAGCTCCGCCAAAGCGGCGTTCGGGGAGGCGGGCATTGATCTGGTGTGTGGAGAGTTTCCGAGGAAAGACTGGAGCTATAAAGATATGTATCACCATTGACACATGGAGTGGCCATTGAAGTGATTCCATGGCTCGGGTCGGCAACAGATAATTTCGACGTGAATGGTGGTTGAGCTGGCAATGTGGCTACGAATGACTGCTGTGTTGCAAAGCATCGCTTGAATGCCAAGCTTGAGGTGTGTTCCTGCTGGGCTTCTCTGGTCACAATTGGCTCCTCATCGAGGCTTTTTCGTCTTCATTTTCTCGCCTCAAGAAACCATGTTGTTGATGACTTGGCGGTGGAGATGGCGAGGTTGACAAGGACAACCAACACCAGCCGCCCAGCCAACCTGCATTGTATCCATCCACGGGAGTCCAGCTCGGACTCAAGCGCTGAGTAAGATGGATGGCAGCCACCAAAAATAGCGGCCTTCCAGCCATGGGTAAGAACTTTACACTTCCATACCCCTACACACGGCTTCCCCCCAGCCAGCGATGGACCCCTGGACAGTGGGCAGTTTCCCCAGTTGGGCAGTCTCCCTGAAACAAGCCTCTAATATTAGCGGCGTCGGGTTACGAGGACAAGCAAAAGCTGTCAGGGGTTCACTCTAGACGGATGAAGGAAGAAGTGGGAGTGGTTGGGATGAGTGCCCGCTTAGGCTTTTCAACTGGGAAAAGCCACTAATAAGCTAACCCCAGCCTGCCGGTCCAGTGAGAGAGGCCTCTGGGAGGGCTCCATGACAAGTGCCGTTTGTCTCCAGCCCGCTGGCGGTTGTGCTACAAACACCAAGAGATTGGCGACAGAGGGTGACAGGGGAAGACTTTGGTGTGTGTCACTGGAGGGAGAGGAGAGAAAGGGAGGTCAAATGAGTGTTGATGATGACCCAGATATTAAATATTCGTTTCCCTTGTCGTATTCCGTCTTGAAACTTGACACTTGGTCCCTTATTTTGTTGTATCCCCAGTGACAACCCATCCTGCATGGAGCCCGCTGATGCTGATGCTGGCCGGTACATACGTAAGTTAGGTTCTGGGCTGGCTCGGTTCGTTCCTTCCACACTTGACGGCTGAACTTCTGGACCGTTTGCGAGCACCAAAAGACACGGCTTCCTTCCCAATGCAGAACCTTCCATCTTGTCCTCCAATCTTTCTCTTACACGCATCTTGACCGCTTGACACCTTATTCTTCGCATTCATTTGTACGCGTACCTCTCCATTTCAAGCGCCGGAGTAGAGCGTCTCCATTCATCCCCGTATCCCGTGGTCCCTTGTTAATTTAGTAGTTCCGAAACGTCGTCATCAGCCAGGCCAGACCAGCCAGCCAACCTCCCTCTCGGACTCTCCCTCGCTCAAGCTAGGCTAGACTCCCATCCGAGATCCAGGCCCCCCAGTTCGCAAAGCCGTCAGCCCAGTCAGCAGTGCGTCGTCGTCGCCTTTCCCCCATTCAGCCTTGCTCGTCCACGCCGAGTCAGCCAAAGGGCAGAAAAAGTTCGACCCATAACTCTACTGGACGGGCTGGATTGGACTTTGGTCCCCCAATCCCTGGCCGACGCACAAACAATCAACAGCAAAGCTCGCAGCCCCTGCATCGGCAGCAGCCGTCTCACAAAACTAGTCCTGCACAAGATAGAGACACGCAGCAACTACCAAGACCAAGACCAAGACCACCACCACTACTGTCGCTGCCACGAGACGTCAACACCAGCACCAGCTGACGATCCCAGCTGCCATTCCTCCCCCGCCATCATCACGACGACAATCCCCCCTCCCGCACACGCTCACGTCGCCTGCGCTGTCATTCGTCCGCTCGCCAGCTCTCCACCGCCACAGCCTGGTTCTTAATTCGCCCTCTCCCACCTCAACCACGACAGCGACTACGAGAACCGAAACCATCACAGCAGTCGAAGGGGCTGGATAAGGCAGGCCATCATGCCGGGGTTCGCTGATTCCTTCTGGTCGAGCGATTACGCTGCGGGACTCGGTGTCCTGTTCAGCAAGCTTCAGCAGGGTGTTCTCGAGAACAGACAGGTCCTCACTATCGCTCGCTTACGCGCCGAAGCCGAGGAAACTTACAGCTCACGCCTGAGCGAGATCACCCCGTCTGCGGACAAGGTCACCGGCGGCTTCACTCGCGACGATGGTGCTACCGTTCGCAAGGTAAGTAGGAATGGCTTCGCCTCACTTGTCCCTTCCTGCTCGCTGGATCGTCGACGCGCCCCAGCCGGCCCCGCCAGCGCCGTCTTCGCAGTAAGCGCAAATGTCTGAGCTATGCTGACTGACTGGCACACCGCTCCAGGCCTTTGACGGCATGCGCAACGAGATGCAAGATGCTGCCCGCAACCATCATCGCATCGCTCAGAGCATTCGCGACCTTGTCGTCAACCCCTTCTCTCGTTGGTGCGACGCCCACGAGGCTCGCATCCAGGATTCTCAGGATGAGCTACAAGTCCGCATCAAGGCTCACGATCGCCAAGCCGAGGCTGTCAAGAAGCTCCGATCGGTTTACTTCAATAAATGCCGCCTAGTCGAGGACCTTGAGGAGGAAAACAAGCTCGCTTTCCAGGATCCCGAGAACAGCCCCAAGCAGAACCAGAACATTCCCGAGATCAAGGTTCAGCCCCACAAGGAAGAGGCGCCGCCTGCCCCAGAGGAGGAGGAGGAGATACTCTACGAGATTGGTGACGATACCTATCAGCCCGAGCAGGTCAAGAAGATCCTCTCCCAAATGCTCTCGACTATCAAGATGGGTGAGACCAAGGTCCCCATCCTGGGCACCTACCTCAACACTTCAGCCGGTTCCGATATCGTCGAGTACCTTCAGCGCAGCATGGGTAACATCAGCGTCGCCTATGCTGAGCGAATTGGCCAGGATCTGATTGCTAACGGTTTCCTCCGTCTTATCGGTAATGTCGGCAACAACTTTGCCAACAGCTCCAAGCTCTTTTATCAGTGGCGACCCAAGGCCTTCCAATTGGCGGGTGTTCCCGAGAAGAAGGCTATCAACCGTACTTTCTCTCTGGCCTCGACTGGCTCTGAGACGGCCGATTCTCCCGTTGTTGGCACCGTGAGCGAGTACCTGTCGGGCTGGAGTGTCCTCAACAACTCGCACCCCAACGAAACTCCCAGCCAGCGCATGCAGCGCGAGGCTCGCGAAGCTGACGAGAAGTACCGTGCTGGTGTTCGAAGACTTGATGAGCTGCGATGTGAACTTGAGGAGGCCATCTTCATGCACCTCAAGTTCCTCGAGCGCTGCGAGCTTGACCGTCTCAAGGCTGTCAAGACTGTCATCCTTGACTTCTCGGGCACCATTGGCAATGTCATTCCCAGCCTCCAGTCTACTGTGGACCAGATGATGCTGTTCCAGGAGACCATCCAGCCCGAGAGTGACCTGCGGTATCTGCTCGAGACATACCGCACCGGAAGCTTCGTCCCGAAGGTTGTGACGTACGAGAACTACTACAACAAGGTGGACGAGCAGACTTTCGGAATTGATCTCGAGGCACGCGCAAGGGCCGATAAGAAGCGAGTGCCCATGATTGTCACGACTATTCTGACGTATCTGGATCACCATTATCCCGATCTGGAGGGCGATGAGGCTCGACGAGGTGTGTGGCTTGTGGAAGTTCCTCTGGCGCAGACACACCGTCTCCGTGCCAAGGTCAACGATGGCAAACCTGTTTCTCCTGATGTCTTTGACGAGTTTGATATTCCTACTGTTGCCTCACTCCTCAAGGTCTATCTCCTGGAGCTTCCTGGTAAGTATTGGATGTGCATAAGAGACTCTGTCTCGGTAACTGACCACAAGTAGATTCAATCATCTCTTCTCATGTTTACGAGATTATTCGAACAATCTATTCGACCACTTCTACCGATACGGACGAGTCTTCACGGATTGCAGCTCTTCAATCAACTCTTTCACAGCTGCGTCTCACTAACATTGCGACCCTTGATGCCTGCATGAACCACTTTACCCGTCTTATCGACTTGACCTCGGCGGATGAAACCTACGTGGCGTCTCTGGCAACCGCCCTGGCCCCCTGTATCTTGCGCCCGCGAACCGAAACTTCTCTGACCCTGGAGGAGAAGCACGCGTACCGACTGGTCCGGGATCTGTTTGCCCACAAGGACGGCATCTTTAGCGAACTCAAGCGCATGTCCATGGTTAGTCATTCTTCTTCTGTCAGCGGCAACCGGCCTCGAGCAATTAGTACCGACGAGAGCAACCGCAAGGCCCTTATGGAGGAGCGGAATAAGGCTCTGCTCGAAAAGGCCAACGCAACCCGAGGTCGGGACAGGAGCCCTGCGCCCAGCCCCCGCGGCCATCGTCGAGATCGCAGTACCGGAGGACCTGAGACCCGATTTCCGATTCAAACGAGCCCGACTTCGGCGACTGACAGGCAACGCAGCAGCCTCGGCAGCCTAAACATCGTTAAGCGCCAGAGTCTTGAGGTTCCCGAGCCTGATGGATCTGCACCTGTCAACGGCGACGCGCAGAAGGCGGACGGCGAGCCGGAGAAGCGCGACAGCATGGGACGGACACCGACCAAGTTTGTGGCTGGCAAGCGAATCCCCGTGGTACCGTCTACCCCCCCTCAAGAATCGCCCGCCCGCGGCGTGCAGCTCGAGGATGCCCCTATGGCGGACTAGGTTGGAGTGGGACGGGTCGGCTTGCCCGTGGTTGAGGCAGGGCCTCTCACCTGACAGGGCACACCATGGGAGATACCTGAGGAGTTGGGTTTTTGGGAATACAGCGGGACTAAAGGTGGACGGCCGGGGCTTGAGGATATGGGTTTGAAGGAGACGGGAGACAGGAGTGTCAATTGTCTATCTGTCTCATTTCATGCCTGTCCATGAAAGTCTGGCCGGGATAATCTATCTTGTCATGTGTATGTGTTAATGGAACATGAGCAAAAAAGAACAACCGGTGTGCTTTTTGTTTTGTTTTGTTGTTGTTGCTGTTACTTTTGGATGAGCTTGCCCTTGTTTTTTTTTTTTTTGTTGTCTTTTTATTGTATTTATGCTGTATTGTATTCATGATATGGCGGAGATTCCCTATTTTGTTGAGAAAGACATGTTTCCGAGATATCCATTCGTTAGTGAGCTTGTCTTGGAGGTGATGTATGACGGACGGATGGTGCTTCAATCATGATGGATGAGTGTGTTAAGATTAGACATGACGAGAATGAACGAATGTAATAGATGGAGTCTTGATGGGTTATCAGTTATTGTCCTCACTATGCTCCCGGTCCCTTTATCTTATGCTACCTAGGTATACCAACCCCATAACAATGCTGTTCCTCTGCTAATCAACACTCCACTCCGTCATGATCGCCATCATCTATTCCCCCTCTTGAATATCAACCACACGCTTCTTCTTCTTTTTCTTCTTGGCCACGACGACATCTCCCGACGCTGGAGACTCGACTCCCTGGGCGCTGCTATTGTCACCGCCACCAACCTGCTCCTCGATGGCCTCAGCACGGGGGACCTTCTTCTTCTTCTTCTTTGGCTTGACCTCTCCGCCCTCCTCATCACCCTTCTTGGCAACAGCAGCCTTCTTCTTCTTCTTTTTGACAACAGTACCCTCGACATCAACACCCTGAGCAACCTGAATCCTCTCGTTGGCGCGCTGCATCTCGAGACGAAGCCTCTCAACCTCCTTCATAGCCTGCTGCATCTCGGCCTCCTCGCGCTGCTGCTGCTCATAGTCAAAGCCCGAGGACGGCTGGCCTTCGAGGCTGAAGGAACCGATGCCGCTCGAGTCTACACCCAGTAGACCCTGCTGCTGCTTGAGCCTGCGCGACTTGGACTTTGCTGCGGCGCTGTCCGAGTTGTTCTCCGAGACGTGGCCGCTGTCGCTGCCGCCGAGGGTCTCGTCTTGGGCGATGACCACCCTTTGACGAGGTCTTGGTTGAGGACGTTGGGATGCGGCAGCTGGGGTTCCGAGGCGTTCAAGATCCAGCTGCATTATAGGTATGGAGTCGATATCAAGGTCGGGACCGTTGCTATTTTGGAGAATGTTGTGGATGGGGGTTGAAGTACGGGGCGTGTCGTTGCTGGGGATATAAAAGGGGTCATCCTTGTTCCGCTCCTGGCGTTCTGCTTTTCTCCTTGCAACAATGTCCGCGTCGAGATAGCTGTCTTCGTCTGCTTGCTGGTAGGAGCCAACGTAATCGTCCACAGGCTCGGCTATCCTGCTGATGGCCGGGGCAGAAGAATCGATGCTGGTTGGTGGTGGCTTCTGATGATAGTATACCTCAAACTCATCCGAGTCGTCCGCCACCAGAGTAATAGAGTCGGCGTCTGCTAGTAGTTTGGCAAGGTTTGGATGAAGAGGTTCATCTAGGTCGAGATCCCGAGGGACTGGAACATTGTACTGCGCATCCTTGGCCACCGAGTTGAGCTCCCAACCATTGAACAGTGAAGGAATCGCCTGGGTGAGCAACAACGGAGGATCCTGCTCAACTTCATCGGTCGAAGCGGGTTGACTTGAGGCCGCCTCGGCCGTAAGCTTAAGTAGCTCCGTGAACTCAACAGCTCGCTCCTGGACCTCAAGACTAGGGTGCAGCGCCAGTGGCTCAAAGACATGAATAATGCGAGCCATTAGGAGTGACACCCTAGACTTCCGCTCTGCCGTCCATGGCTCCATCTCGTCTCCCACTATGGTGGCGAAGACTTTCGTAACGGCTTGGAGAGTAGTGGTCAGGACTTCAGGGGTTGATGTCCGAGGAATGAGCTGAAGAAGGCCGTTCAACCCCTCATCAGGTACGGCCAGTTGTGAGGCGTATTCACCCATAATCCAGGTCACTGATTTCAATGCCCCAGAGGTAATGTTATAGCCCGGCGGTGTGTCGCTGTTGAGTTGGTTGAGAATAATCTCTGCTGCCCGCACCGCAGTTGACCTCATCACTCGGACCTTTACAGCGACATTGCGTAGCTCATCACCAATCTTTTCTGACACGTTGGCACGCGCTCTCTCTGCCGGGCCCAAATCTTCATCGTCGACCTTGCGAGAAGCTGGCGCCATGCGGACAAGCTGTGTAAGCACATCGATATACCAGTCGAAATCCAACACGCTCGAATAATTGTCTTTTGCACACATTGCTAGGATTCTCCCAATGACGTCTATCCGGTAGTCATCGGGAAGAGGCGCCTGGGCTTCGGTCTTGGGCTGCGCAGACTCTGAGTACTCGTCGTCTGAGTAGTTCGGGTCAGTTGGAGGCGTTCCTGGCTGAGACACCTCCCGAGCCGGCATGGATAACTTGAGCTGCTTCATCAGTCTGCTCACGATAGACATTAGGTTGTCGCCCGTAACCATGCCCTGAACAAGGTCAAGCGCCTGTATTCGGATGGTGATATCTGGGCTGTCGATACACTCCAGAATCACATCCTCTTGTTGTGATACAAGATAAGGATGCGTGGTAACGATCTTGTTGAATGCCAAGAGCGCAACGTATTTGACTAAGGGCCTCGTTAGTCGTCATTTGGTATCAGTGCAGCAAGATATCGACTTACGGTTAGGGTCACCATCAATCATAATCATGCCTCGCAGCTTATTGACACAGAGTGTTGCAATCTCATCGGTGCCAGAGACGTCATCTCCGCTACCGAGAATACCACCTTGGATGATACCGTTGATACACTCGTACAGTAATGACATTGCTGGCGTTGTCCTGATTATGTTGGTGAGAGGGGGTAACAGCTTTCTGACAAGTCGAGGCTCCAGGGGCGTCAAAGTCGCAAACTAAACAGCTAGTAAGTATCCAGACATGATAGCAAGTTTACAAAGCTGCTTACAAGCTTGATGAGTTTGATGGCCATCCAGTTATTACCACCATCTACCAACAGCTCAAATAGTCGAGGCGCAAGAGGAAGAAAGTCGTTCGGTCGTCGCCAGCCAAGCTCGCAAACCACATTGACAATAGCAGCTGTAACGCTCGGGTCCTCGTCCGGGTCCATAAGCCGCTCCTTGATCTTGGGCCAGGCCGCGCGTAGAGCTTCAGGGTACACGAGGGCAAGTCGGTACAGCGTGACGAGCGTCTTCTTTCGGATGTTCGAATGGCTGTGGCTCAACCGCGGCAGCAAGTCTTGCAGTGTCGAGAGCGCCAGCGAGGGTGTGATGACGTGGGGGAGGGTCGCGATCGGTAGGGAGATGACGGTCGGTGTCGTCGAGCCAAGGTCCTACAAGATCATCTGTTAACCACAAGCACAGGGCAGAATTCATGCTGCTTCCATATCTAACCTTCTTCAACAGATTCGTAGCCAGCATCAGAACTTCGGTATCAGGACGAAAGCTCTGGACAGCTCCTAGGTATCCCACACGCTTGAGCTGGTACTTGGGCGACGACATGACCTCGAGCACGTGGAACGAAGCCCACGACATGTCGTGCCCGACCATCTCGAGATATATGAGCTTCAGAAGTGCCGTCGCCTTGAGATCTAATGTTCACGCACGCGCGTCAGCGATCCCCTTGTCATACCGATTCGTCAACTCAAACACGCACCCATATCCTGACTGCGAACTTCGGCGCGGCACTCCTTGAGGCTCTTTTGGATGTACTCCTTCTCATTGCCCTTGTGGTTCCGGAGCCCCCGGATGAGGTCGTAAAGCGACTTTTCAAACCTGCGCAACGTCAGCGCGAGTTCTTGTTCAATACCTGAAGCTATCTTCTACATCTTGGGAAGCTTGCCCCGCGGGCGTGGGGCCGACCGTCAGCGAGTGTGTGTGCTCGTCGTGTAGGGGAGAGATCGGTCACGGTCTTTCAGGGGCTTCGCGAGGATTCGATCGAGCGGCGCATTTCGTACGGTGGCTGCTAACAAGGAGTTGTCTGTTTGCGGGAGGCGCACACACTCAAGGTTGTGTCGCCTGTGAGGTTTTCGGTCTGGGAGTTAGTTAGGTATTGAGACAGATTGGCGAACCTAAGCCCATGACGGAATCACCGCCCTCGACTCGGCGACAAGGACGGCCCGAGCGTTTGAGGCCTGGTCGGTGCGAGTTCAAGCATCTACAGGGGTCTAACTCCCTGTGGCTTTAGCTCTGTCATCCGCTAAGCACTCAGCTTTACAGGCGCCTCGGTTCCTGCCCATCAGTGGGGCAAAGCGCCTCCGATTTGGTGGCGGAAACCTTTACAACTTTCTATCGACTTGACTTTAGCAGAGCCTCAACACCATCACCACTTTTCATTCTCTGTCCACTTCATTTCAGCCCTAGAGATTGATTCACGACGCCAAGACCATGAGCTTGCTACGACCATAACGATAGACGATTAAAGACTCTACCCCATCACATCAAAACTCCCAATGGCCCTCCGCCTCCTCCCTCCCCGAGCCGTCGTCGCACGCTCAACTTGTACAATCTCCAACATCACGAGCCTCACATCCGCCTCAACACCACGAATACCCTCCCTCCGCCGCTCCTTCATCTCCTTCCCGTCCTCCGAGCCCCAGCGACTCACCGCCACCCGCACCCTCCCATACTCCTCCGAACCCCTCTACGACCTCATCTCCGACGTCGACTCGTACTCGTCCTTCGTCCCGTACTGCTCAAAGTCCCGCGTCACCCGCTGGTCCGACCCGGACGCCGAAACCGGACGCCGCTACCCCACACTTGCGGACCTGCATGTCGGCTGGGGCGGCTTCGACGAGGTCTTTACAAGCCGGCTGCGCTGCGTCCCCGGCCGGTCGGTAGAAGCCATTAGCGGAGACACGACCCCCGGTGGCTCAGGCCCCGATGCGTCGGCCGTCTTCCGGAGTTTGGTGACACGCTGGTCCGTGAGATCGATTGCGGGGCCGCCGACACCGCGCACCGAGGTGCATCTTGCCATCGACTTTCAGTTTACAAACCCTCTCTACGGCGCTTTGAGCGCGGCCGTCTCTGACAAGGTCGCAGCTCTAATGATAGAAGCCTTCGAGAAGCGAGCTCGCCAGAAGCTGGGGTCACAACGGAAGCTTTGAAATCGCATATTTAAAAAGTCCTTGACACTTGCGTTCGCATCCATGTATAAACGTTAGACCTTTAGAAGCCGCCTTACATCATAGATTTACCAAGTACAAAACTCCACTTAGACGGCAAACATTCAACTCAATGTCTCAGTTAAAACTCATAATAAACATATTTCTGCGTACTCCATTCATTCTACATGACAACATGTCTAGGACGGCTCTGTCTATCCACCGAGCTCGTCCACCATCCAACAAAAACAGAAAAGCGTCATCTTTGCGCCGATGCCCGGACTTGAAACCATCCTGGCGCAGTGATACACCACAGACGCAGTCCGGGTCCCCAACATTGGATCGTATTCCATTCCCCCAGTATCATTTGCTTGAACCCATTCATCATCATACTCCGATCCACATGCGTATAGGACGATTCGTGACGCCGTCGACATATGAGTGACGCTACCCATGAGTTGGAGAAAACGACCAAAATTCCACTGCTTCATTTTTTGAAAAGCAAAAACAGCAACAAAAAAAATCAATCAAAAATCAAAAACCAAGCCGGTCATAAATAAAAAAGAAAAGGGGGGGATCAAAAAAGCAAGCCGGCAGATCAGCGCCGATGAGGTATCTGGTAAGAAGAAAAGCTGGGTTGTAAAAAAATCAAATTCCACACATTATCGTCTCACGATGCCACATTCGAGCACCTTATTTCTTGCTCGACCTGGACAGTGGTTAGCATCCCTTGCTAGATTCCCTCAGTGGGCATATGTTACTCACTTCTTCTTCTGGGGCTTGCCGAACATGAAGCCAGCAAAGGCCGAGTGGTTGGCAGGCTTCTTGTGCTTGGAAGGCTTGGCAGGGGCGGCAGGAGGAGGTCCGACGTTGACAATGTTGGGAACGGGGCCGCCAGGTCGGGCGCCCACTCCGGGCCATCCTGGGGGAGGGCGGAAGCCTCCAGGGATACCACCAGGGGGCATGCCACCGGGAGGCATACCACCGGGAGGCATACCACCAGGAGGTCGAACACCACCGGGCATCATCGGGGCGCGTCCGTGGGGAGGCATCGGTCCGTGACCATGGCGTCCAGGGGGGACCTTAACCCCCACAGGCACCTTGTCCATTGGCCACATCGTCATAGTGATGAGCGAGTCGGGCTGAATGACCTTTTCCCAGACAGAGGGAAGGATAATCTCGCCATCGGGGCCGATGAGATCGTAATGGCCGTCCATAACATGAGGTCCCAGAACGTCGACCTGGACGAAAGCTTGCTTGATGAGATCCTCCATGCCCTGCCATGTCGAGCAGAGGTGGAAAGGAAGGGTGAACTTTCGGCCAACAGCATCCTTGAACCGAATAGGGGCTTGCTCAGCAGACTTCTTTGACTCTTCGAGGCTCGCCTTGGTTTCCTCCTCAATCTTCTTCTTGAGCTCCTCGGCCGCCTTCTTAGCGGCCTCTTCAGCCTCAGCTGCAGCAGCGGCCGCCTTCTTCTCCTCTTCAATCTTGGCAAGGGCCTCAGCCTCGGCCTTGGCTCGAGTCTCTTCCTCAAACTTCTTGAGCTTCTCGGCCTCCGCAGCGGCGGCGGCGGCGGCGGCAGCCTTGGCCTCAATCTCGGCTCTCATCAGACGCTCAGCTTCCTCCTGCGCCTTCTGCAAAGCCGCGGCCTTCGCCTCAGCCTCTTCCTTCAGCGCTTTCTCGAAACGAACGCGAGCAAGCTCCTCGGCCTGTGCGCGCTCCTCTTCTTCCTTCTTTCTCCTCTCCTCCGCTGCCCTTAGCTCAGCTTCAAACTTCAGCCGGGCCTCCTTCTCTGCCCGGACACGCTCTTCAGCTTCCCTCTTTCCTCGCTCTTCGGCTGCCTTCAGTTCAGCCTCGTACTTGAGTCGGGCTTCTTCCGCAGCTCTCTCGCGGGCCTCAGCCTCAGCCTTTCGTTGCTCTTCGGCAGCCTTAGCAGCAGCCTCCAGCTTTCTCTTAGCCTCTTCTTCAGCTTGAGCACGAGCTTCCGCCTCGGCCTTGCGCTGCTCAGCAGCGGCCTTCATTTCGGCTTCATACTTCTCTCGAGCCTCCCTCTCGGCCTCAGCACGGGCCGCGGCTTCAGCCTTGCGCTGCTCCTCAGCAGCCTTAGCAGCAGCTTCGAACTTGAGCCTGGCATCCTCCTCAGCCTTGGCGCGAGCCTCGGCCTCTGCCTTTCGTTGCGCTTCGGCAGCCTTAGCAGCAGCCTCGAACTTAAGCCTGGCCTCTTCTTCAGCCTTGGCGCGAGCCTCGGCCTCAGCTTGTCGGCGCATTTCAGCGGCCTTCATCTCAGCTTCGAACCGAAGTCGAGCCTTCTCCTCGGCCGCAGCCATAGCCTCGGCGTGTTTTCGAGCTCGCTCCTCCTCGGCCTTTCGCTCAGCCTCCATCCTCTCGCGGGCGGCCTTTTCAGCTTCGATTCTGGCCTTTTCAATCTCCTTCTTGGCCTCTTCTTGGGCAATTCTCATATCCTCCATCCGGCGATGGAAGGCTTCCTCGGCCTCCTTGCGGATCTGAGCCTCAACCTCCTTCTGCTTATCTGCAGCCTTTTGTTTTTCCTCCATGGCCTTGAAGGCAGCGATTTCAGCCTCAAGACGAATCTTTTCCGGGTCTTCCTTTGGAGGTGCCGGTGTGGGCGGCTTGGCAGGGGCCTCAGTTGGTGGGGGAGGGGGCGGAGTCAGATGCATTTGCATGTGGGAACCCATGCCATACTGATGAGGCTGCATTGCTCCGTAGAACCCAGGTGGTTGTTGCTGCTGCTGTCCCTGGTAGGGCATCATGTCATACATGCCCCTTCCCTCGCCGCCATAGGGGTCGTATGGGTTGTTCGGGTCGTACCCAAAAGGGACCATCTGGCTATTGGCGGGATAGCCCATGTAAGGACCGACATGGTTCTGGAAGCCAGCTTGGCCACGGCCAAAGAACTGGCCAGGTCCGGGCCGACCCGGGGCCGTAGGATGCGGAAAGCCGCCCCGGCCATAGGCCGGATAACGAGGGTCGTCCAGAGTTGCGGTTTTTGGCGGTCGTTCGCGCCGCGACGGTCGACGATAAGACGGCTGTGGCTGCGGCTGCGGTTCCTCTTCGAGCCCGTAATCTGTTGGAGGGGGCTGATGGGGCTGCAAAGCCTGGTGAGGAGTCAATTGGTGGCGGGGAGGTTGATGAGGAGGGAGTTGATGCTGTTGCGGAGGAAGCTGGTGCTGCGGCGGGAACTGATGCGGTGTCGAATATGGGTGCTGTGGTGGGTATTGTTGTCCGTATTGGCCTGCTGGTGGAAGTTGATGCTGGCGCTGCTGCGGCGGCAATCGCTGGGGGCGACCGTAGTGCGCCTCGTGGTCGCTCGTAGATGCTGAGTCAGAAGGACCAAGGTCTTCGTCGTCTTCGTCGTAGCTCCCGTAGGATTCCTCCTCTGAATCCGTGTAGTCGTGGCTTGTCTCAGCAGAGGAGTCGTCCTCAGTATTGTAGGACTGAGTCTGAGAAGAGGAAGTATCACCACCGTGTGGACCGGTTGGAGCTCTCGAAGACGGAGCACGGTGGATGAGCCTATTCGGAAACTTGTGGTGAGTAGACTGGACAGAGTTTCAAAGGAAGAGGTAGAGGTGAGTGCGCGCAAAGGTAAACAAAGGCAAAGGGGCGCAGTGGAGGCAACCTGAGGGGTGGATGTGGG